>JBAMDO010000205.1:0-99212 GCA_037074765.1 Mansonella perstans
GAATTGTCGTAGAATACCTTGAGAAGTTTTTTATGTCTTACTACTCTAAAGATAATTAAGTAATGCTTCAACTTCAATTTCTTGGTGAGATATTAACGGACTTTGCCAATGTAAAAGAGATCATCACTAAAACCCAATGTAAATAATTTTGCTCCCACAAGGTCTGTTACACAGAAAACGTTTCTTAGACAATTTCGGTTGTTGAAATCTTGAATAGCGATATTTTTTTCATCGCCTCAGTAGCTCATGTTTTTTTGATCGCTGGGAAACCATGTAAAAAAATTTTGAAGCCTTGAAAAACCCTTGAAAAAGAGGAGAAGGAGTACTACAAAATGAATTAACATTTCTGTGCTGGTTTTGCAAAAGCTTCAAAACCGAACAAATATGTTTACCAACCTACAACTTTGCTGATAATAATACAGTTATTATCAGCAAAGTTTCTTTGATTAGGTTATTCTTATGAATAAGTAAGCATCCTTACTATAGCAAAAACATTGCTAAATCTCAAATACAGTTAGTGGATTACTTGCTGGATCGAATGAATAAATTCAAGAATCCATGCAATCCATTAACGGCAGAAGGTGCTAATATCCCAACTGATTGAATTTATTTAAGAAAAATATTTCATGTAACAAAAATACGATTCGTTTTTTCTGAAAGAATATTTTAAAACTGAATAAAACTATAATCTTTCTTTTATGCTTTTTTTATGAAGAGCGCTTAGCTGCTGATGTTACTGACAACGGTGATCAATTATTATTAGTAATGCTATCATGACACTTTTCATAAATAATGGTCTATGGTAATAATATGGTATTCCTCTTCCTTCGTGACGCATCTGTTGAAATGTGAGGCAGGAGTACAGGAAAGCGAAGTATCTGGTCACTCAAGTATCTGATCATTTGAAGGACAGGTTCATTAAATGGGTAATAGTCGTTTGCCCACTGATGGTGAGTTCAAAAGCCTTGTTATCAAATGATTGCATGTTGGCGGTATTCTTATCAAATTTGAGCGCCTCTGAAGACAGTTTCTATCAATAAAGGAGATTTCAATCATTATTAATGAACTAATTGTATCATTATGCAACGTCAGTACATTATTAATAATAATAATAGCTATTGCATTTCATGAAAGGCTTGCATGTATGTTTATTTTTTTAATTGAATTTTTATTTGGGGGTAAGGAATACCAAAAAGTACATCTTGATTCATCCGAGAAGTACATCTTGATTCATCAAGAGAGCGTGACGAGTTTATTTGCAGTCGTTTACAGCAATTTTGCAAGAAGAGATGGATGTTTGGAGGAATAGGGATACCAAAGGGAGAAAAGGAATTCTAATACTTTTTCATCGTTACATTGGTGTACCTATCATCTTTCATTATTTTTCTCGCATTTCTCCAAGCTTTTCTTCAAGACTAGCTTCTGACAAAGGAAAAATAGCACTATCTGGCAGTTTATTTAGGTTTTTTTTTTTAAAAAAGCTCAATGATGAGCTTTTGCTATTGCAAATATATAGGGATCAAAAATGCAGGTATTTCATTTCATATGCTTGTGCTTGTGCCAGCGGCAATAATGTTCAAAGGATTCGAAGATTATATTCCTTAATATTTAATTATCTATTTTATGCACTTTTTCCACCAAAATTATGTTTTTAATCGCTGAAATATGGTACCGTGTTAGAAGTAAGGAGAAATACGGCAAATGCAGCATCTGACCAGAAAAGATTCCCTTTCCAGGTGGGAGGTATACTGAAAACCGAAGAAAGCTAGCTTTTTTGTTAATTTGATATATTTTAATAAAAATCTAGAACTTATAGCGATAGTTCTAACAAATATCCCTGAACCTAATTAAGAAATTTATTAAAGCGAATTTTTCTGATAGTTTTATTCGAAGAGGGTGGCAGTCTTGTTATTAATATTATTTTAAAACGTTTTATTATTTACAACAAAATCTAGCGTTGGAGTTCTGTTTGCAGTGGTTATCCGACCAGCTCACGGCATCCATCAGCGGCATCTGGTTCAAGTTCGTATTACTATTCACGTGGTGGAGGCTCATTATCGTCGAATGCTCCGTCTCCAGCAATACCGCCATATAATAGCGTTGCACCACAGCAGCACAACGGCATAATCGAAAATTCAACGATGAGCGTTCATGGTTGGTTGATTTCAAACTGTTATTTCCAGTTATCTTGTGCTGCATATCATATTTTTACTGCTAATATAGGTAACAGTCGTCATCCAACTGTGGAGAATGATACGCCGTCATATTGGGTGGAACATTTGGCAACATTTGCTGTTGGTCGAGAATTCGGTTTGCAATATCCGGAAGATGGTGTCAGGAAACTGAAGCAGTTGGAGAATAGTAGTGCAATATGGGCGCAACCAATGGTACTCAGGTTACGACCCAGAGTTGTCTCGGTTGAGGACGAAAATGGAGTAAGAATTATTTCACTTTTTTCTTTAATGATTAATGTTCGAAATCTAAAACTTCTTGTACAGAAACCAAAAAAAGGGAGAAGAACGGAACAGGAGACCAAATACTCACTGTGTAAAATGAAAAGACGTATTGAACTACTACAGTTTTTATAGCAGCAGTAGATAGATGTATTGCGTCAAGCTTATAAATGATTTATTCTTTGTTCAAATTTTTTGATCTTGTCTTAACTGCGTCTAACAGATTTTTGATTTCAATAGCTGATCTTATTGTATTCGTAAACTTTGAAAAATTCGAAATCCTTAAAATTCCTTTCACCATTACTTGGAGAAAAAAAGAAATGAGTGAACAAAAAAATGAATTAAAATGTAGGCCTTGTTCAGTCAGTACTTTAACATCGATCTCTCTCAAAATTCCCTCCCTCTATATACATATATACGAAATACCTGCAATTTGGAAATTGCGTACGCTGAATTTTTAATACTGTCACAAGTTGAAGAAACATAAAGTTATTTGCAGCTTCAATTTACAAGACAAGGCATTTTTGTACATCTGCTTCCAATCTTGCATTAACGAATTACGAAGACACGTTTGCATCAGTATAAATCTTTGCAAAGCGTTATATCTTTCTTTTCCTGCCTTATCATTATTCCAACTTTCCTTTAGGAGCTGAAAACTTTTTACCCTGCTACACTTTCGGAAAGATTGCGCTTCGCATGAATATTTTTGCTGCGTCTGTGGCAGGATTTTCTTCACATAAAAACTTGAATTACTATAGTACGATTAAAATCGATAAAAAACATCCGCACATTCTACATAAATATAAAAGAAAGATTCATCAGCCTCTTCGGGAAAATATATTAACTGAAGAAAATTACCTTTGAAATTGGAAATATGGAAATGGGCACTACCTAAGCAGTCAAGAGAAAATGAGTGCACATAAGTGATGCATAAGGAAGGAAGATAAGGAAGATAATTCAGGAAAAGATATAAACCATGGATATATGTTACTTTTTTTTGCTCAACGGTGAAATTTCAATTTTTTAACTCCCAGATAAGTTTCAGGCTATGCATGTTTGAAATTGGATATTTCCAGAGCTTACTTGGATTTTCGAGGAGTTTTGCATGCATGAGATAGTTTAGAAAAGCTAAAACATGCTTTTATTTCAGTTGAAACAAAATCTTACTTTTTTTTTTAATCCTATTTATGTTTTTTTTAGGATCTTGTAGAACAGTTCCCAATGGAACTCGTAATAAATCCAACTGCACATTTATCTGCTAATCCACGTGACGTGTACAACAATATTCTCTTATTTATCGTTAAAGAAGATAAAAAACGTGGCAGAAGCTTGAATCCCACCGAAATGCATATTTTCCAGGTGTTTTCATGCTTTACGAAGATTTTTTTAGCTTTTTTTTGTTCTCATTCTTTACGAGTTTTACAAGTTTTTCAAAAGAGAACAGTTTAAATGATAATTTGCATCTGGTGCATATATTTTGAAATAATCAGTCTCATTTTAATACGTTCCAGGATAATCTTTTTGGAAATATTTTCTAGTGCGTAATGACAGTGAAATAGGCATAATTAATGAAATTATGACGAAGACGATGAATTGTTGAAACAGATAGAGTGATTTCTTTTAATCTTTACCTCTCAGGTAAATAGACAATGTGGTAAATCTTTTTATAGTGCAATCGTGTCTCAGCAAATGATGTTGTGGATGACTTAAAGGCATTTTTATCGGGACATTACAAAAAGGTAAGAACGGGGCGACGCGATACGGGCTTCATGATTGGGTATCAACCACCATTCGTGATGGGTACATTTTTTCATCACTTTAATTATGAATCCATTGTTTTGTGGTCTGTTAACTCTTCAGAAATGCTCATAACTTGGAGTTGCAGAATCAACGGCTACTAATATATGTAGGAATATATAATGAAATTTTGCTTTTAGATGTACTGCTAGCATTGAAATTTTACTGTGACAAATATTGGTGAGATGTGTTATGCTAAGTTGTTTATTTTGCAGGGCCACCGGCTCGGGGTTATCGTGATGATACTTCCGCTAGTTCTGACAATAGTGAGTCATTTGAAAGGGATGTGGTAAGTAAAAATCGGTATTTTTTTTGAGCAAATCAGTTTAAAAGTTATTTTTCTGATCAAATTCATGTCTTATTTTGCTCTTTGTTTTTGATCGTATATTACAATACACGCTGAAGCGAGGAGCAACTCTGTTCAGCATATTAAATTTTATCACTCTCCTAATGATAATCAGATTTTACTGATTTTTTTCTCCCAATTACTGAGCTCTGTTACTTCCAAGATTGATTATTTAATTATACCTAAATGTAAGATCTGCTCAAGTTTACAGAGTTTTGTTCAAAATTTCCAGTTTAATTTCCTAGTACTTCAAATATCTGTGATTACTGAATTTAGAACACATTAAATCGTTGTTTCGATGATATAGAGCGATTTGTTGCCCGTATACAATCAGCTGCAATTGCTCAGCGTGAACTTGAAGCCCAAACACATCGACAACGTACTCATCGTAAGCAGAACTCACGTACTGCTCTTGATCCACAAAGCGGTATTTTGCAGATGCGTGCACAACTTCCCGTAGAATTTGAATTTGTTGATATTTTGCAGAAATTCAAGCTGTCATTCAATTTGTTGGTAAGTTGAGATATTTTCGATTATTTTGGCATTATTAATAAGAAACAATTCGCCCTAATATTCCGATTAGTTTTTAAATTGCAAATTATTTGAAATAGTTTTTCGATTTATAACGAAGCCTTTTGGTAATGTAATTGTAGGTTCAGATTTTCAATAGCCTTTTTATCAGTACATGCTTATAATCCATCAATACCAAAATGTCTTTCATTTCATTTATTCAAGAAAATGTATTTTTAACAGGCTAAGCTGAAAAATCACATTCATGAGCCAAATGCACCAGAATTATTGCATTTCCTGTTCACTCCGCTCACAATTATACTTGACGCATGTCGTTGGGGCCTCGGAAGAAATGTCGCTCCTCAGGTATAATTTGCGATTATCGAAAATTGCCATCATATTCATGTCATGAATTTTCAGAACGCTATCCTCGACATGTAAAAGAATAGTAAAGAAAATGAAGTTACTAGGTAACATGGTGGAAAGAAGAAGGTGAAGATGACATGACTTACTGCGTTTGGTGTACTTTTTGCGACGGGTAGATACACAGACAGTTAACTGCCTTTTACAAAAGTTTTACTTTTTTTAATGAAATCAAAATTTTTTTTTAGGTCGTCTCTCCGCTGCTTTCACGAGAAACTCGTGAACTATTGCAAAATTGTTTAACAAGTAGAGAGTCTGATGTATGGATGGCTATGGGAGAAGCATGGAGAGTAGCGCCGTCTGTTTTTTTTCTAGCAAATCTTATTTGTTTTGCATATGAAACAACAATAACGACTTTTCGTTTGTTTAAAGGCAGTTTAATTTTGTAGAAGTTAGCATAATTTTCAGCATAACGAGTAGGAAATAAGAATGAATTCAAATTTAGTGAATTTTGGTCTGAAACCAAAACAGTTTAATGGCAAAGCTATATTTTTTTAAATTGGATTGCAGAGAAGATTGGATTGGACCATTGCCTAGACCTTATAGACCTATATTTTTGGATGGTTTTGCACCATATGGTTATCCAGATAACTATGATGGTCCACAAAGTCCTCAGCGATATCAATCAATGCCACAACCAATTCATCGTGGTATGAGTGCACCACCACCGCTTACTCAGAATTCCCATACTCACCGACCTCCCATCAGGGACCGCTCTGTTGATAATGTATGGACTTTTATTTAGAGTTTATTCTTCTTCAGAGTAAATTTAGCATAATTGTAAGTAACTGTAAATCTAAATTGTATTATTTTTGTCATCACAGCGTACTTATTCTTTTTCACTTATCAACGAATAGCAACCCGATTTCTTCGTAATTCGATGATAAGCTGGATGATAACATTTTGTGTTGGGACGAAACTGCGGTTTATAGCGTTTGTTTTAAACTGGTGATAGTACTACTATTGAACTTGAGAGACTGACGTATTGATGTTACGTATCTCTAGCGGCATTTCTTATAGCCATCATTTCAACTGGGAATTGGAATGTGAAAATTTGGATGTTCTAAATTTGCTAATCATTTATTTAATTCTGTACTTTAGTTAAATATTGATCTGGATCATATGTCTCTGGAAAAGGAGCGTTTGGATTTTGAAAGAGAAAAAATTGCGGAGCGTGAAAGACGACTTATTGAAGATGAGCGCCGAATCCTGTATGTTTTATAAGTAGCACATACCGAAAAGGATAGGAAGGCATGTAACGGAAGATCCTACATTTCACTAAGACATTTTAATTCTGTGTTAGACAGGAATGTATGTATATTGAAACGAAGGCGAAAAGGCTACCATGCTGTTTGTTTTGCAAGACCCTTAGGGAAGATTCGCCACTATCCGTTGGTATCTGTAAAAGTTATTCTACTCTCCGTTTCTTTTTATACCAGATGGTATAGTAAATTGGATTTGATATGCTTTCCAGACAGGAAAAACAGCGCTTGGCAGCTGAAAAAGAAATGATAGCGCAAGAAGCTGAACAAAGATCAGTGGGTAGCAGTTACATGGCAAGACCGAATGAGTAAATTTGTTTAAAATTAGTATTAGTTTGTTACCCGCTTATTCATCTAAATAACTTTGTTCTCATCTTCGTCATACTTGTCGTTGTCTTTTCAATAAATATGATAACTCATTCTTAGAAAATACTGCAGGACATCACGTCAACCATCACCAGTTATTTCGCGACGGCCGCTTTATCAGTCGCAGTTTAACGAAAGTGAACAGCAACATATGTCTTCGTCATTCGGACCGGTTTTGCAAGAACAGAGCCCACGGCAGCGAGCATTCCTAGATGATATTATAACTCGTCATGCCAAACTCGTACAAGTTACACATACTCGAGTTGCACAAAATCCGAAAGAATTAACTGTCAGTCAAGGTGAATTTCTTGAGGTAAGATCAGAAGTTTTAAAGATCCGCATTATTGACTGTTGCAGCGCTTGAATTTTGCATTTTCCTGCTTGTTTTCAGACTTTCGGAAATGTACTTATCCAATTCATTTTTTTGGTTTTCAAAGCTAAATAAAATTATGTCGTTACAGGTCTTAAACGATAATAAAAATTGGTGGGAATGCACAAATGTTCACCACCGTGTTGGTTACGTCCCTCACACTATATTATCTGTTGTAAGTGTAGATCGTAGTTCTCCTCAATCGTTACCACCTCAAGACCCGACACTTCATTTGGTGAGTATTTCATCCAGTGAAACACATGCAGCAATGAATCTTTGTCCATTATATTTTGTATTTTCTAAAACAATTGTATCATTTCAATTGTTTGGAGGAATTTGAAGTTCGTCTCGCACAGAGTTTTTATACCAGACATACATAATTTCTGAAGGCTAAACAATACATTGTTTCTTTTTTCAGACAGCATGAGTTTAGTTGTTCAATCTTGTATTTACAGGATCGGCTGTCATCGCAGGGAAATACAGTACCTCATCGTGGAGCGTCTTTATCGATAAGTCCGCGCCCGGGTACTGTGAGTGACGTTGCACCCGAATACATCAAACAACGACAAGGCAAGCGAGGAGAATTCAGATACTTTTAGCTTTTTCTAGTCACTGCTTCATATCATATCAAATCTTCGTATTATCTTCGGTTTATTTTTGAAAATTTTAAGTAATTTTTTCACTGGGAAATTGGACAGGAGCGATACTTTCGATTAGAATTTTGTTTTCGATTGTTATTACCTTTTAAAGTAATCTTGTTCTAAATGTGTTTTATTTTTTTCAATTATGTGTTAATACTACACAGTTCGATAACGCTTGTTCAAATATATTTCTTACCTTTTCCTGTAAGTTTAGGTCCTTTGCTCATTTCAGTTTTTTAACCCTCCTATTTTAAAAATTTTCGGGAAACTTGCAACAAACAATTAAATGCCCAACACTACAATTTTTTATCTAGACCCTATAAACATTTTTTACTTTAACAGTATTCTTTTCCTGTTTTTTGGTTAGTTTGCAGATTCCAAAAATTTTTCCGTTTCCGAAATATTGGGTTTTCTTTTCGCAAAATTTCGTGAAACCAGATTGGTCACGACGGCATATTTTTAGATGAGATTGTTCGCATTTTTATGTCTACGCTCGGTTGCGCTCACTTTATCAATTTTTTTTAGGCAATGTATTAGTTTGCTGGTTCCAATTTTACCTGTATTTTATAGTTCTTCAAATACAGGTTCTGAGAATTGAATTTTGTACATAATTATTTTAAAAAAAAAATGAATGCTTTGATTTTAAAACTTCAAAACTGAAAAATATGGTGTAGTACCCAATTTATGATTATTTACAATTTCATTTCATCGCAAACTAACACACTAACGTTGCCAGCTTACATTGCTCTTTATTAACTCTTTATTAACTTTCTTATTACATGTTCTGGAATAACATTATTGGCTGATTTCCGGATCAAGAATTTTTGACCACTTGATTAGCAGTAACAACTGTCTCCTTCACTTGGAAACAGTTGTTATTGCTGTCAGAAGATGACGGAATGAATGGTAACAGTAACGTGAAAGTGCTCCCATTATCACTTTTATATATAAAAAGATTCAGGTCTTGCATGACAGCAGTAAAATTGTTTCACTTCAGTATCAAATAAATGTTTTTCAATTGCGTACTATCATTTTGCATTACTGCTTAGGTAAATGGATGACTAAGTCGAAAGAGCTTGCAAGTCATGTTTCTCAAAATTTGCTAAATTTCAAGGTTTAATGTTAGCCATGCATAATTCTGCAACTTTTTCTGTAAAATTCTTATGTATTTACCTGAACAGATTTTGTACAAAAAACAGGAAATAACCACAGATAAGGAAGGACATTCTTTTAAGTGAAATCTGGGAATAAAAAATTGATATTGCATGGAGTCAAATTTATACGGAATTTTCATTGTCAGTTCTGGTATTAAATGTGGGACTACTGTTTTTAAAAAGTTTTAAGAATGGATTATAAATAGGGTGAATGTAAATTGGCGTTCATGAAAAGAAGTTTAAAAAAAACTGCGATTTTCCATTTTAAATTAATTGGTGGTGGCAGTAAAAAACTAATTGCAAATTCTGAATTAATGGGGAAGTGCTGCTGTTTAAGTTTTGGGTCCTTCTTGTTATAAATCAAAAGGTTTTATGAATTTGCAGTCGTGACAGTTCATTTTAGCCGGTAATCTTTTTGTTGCCAAATAGATGATAATAATTAATTGTTCAACTATTTTTACATGTTATTGTTATTCATTACTAGCAACATGCTGAATGCAAGGCACATGAACGTCATAATTTTTAATTCGTCCATTTTATATTTCTATTAATATTACCTAAATTTATGCGCAGAAAAGTTAGAATTTTTTGAATTCTTATTAGTATAGCATAAATATTGTGTAAACAGTAACTATGCTTTTCACTTATTGTTCTCCGATTTTCTAATTGAGTCTGATAAGTTTCGTTTTGCTTTTTATTATTTGTGGTAATATGTATTTTATTGCGCGATAGTGAAAATTAAATAATTGAAGAAGAAAGCTATCATCGAATGAAAAGTCTAATTTGCTTACGGCCTCCTAATATTATTCTTTTCCGTTCAAATTTTATGAGTTTTAATATTTTTGGGGAAGTGAAAAAATTCATTTCACTTATTTTTTGGGACTAAGGCACCTATCGAAAACATAATTCATATTCGTTTACACTGAAATGAAATGAGAATCTAGTTGGTCAAGGAAGTTTCCGTTGTTCTGTATATTGTGATTTCCCCGGAAGTTATTCTGCAGTATACATGGATTTTTAGAAAATTAAGAAATGAAAATAATATAAAAAGCCTGCGAATTGATGGCAAAAAATTGCTCAAAACTGCTGTATTTTTTTGTTATCTCATTTGTCGTGAGGATTAGTACGACAAATTTGTTGTAGCAGATTGTAATGATCGGGGAGAATATAGTTCTTGACATTCTGTTAGAGGAAAAATCGCGATAAATTTTACTTGTAAAAGTTGAAATGAATTTTATTAGCAAGATTAATTCAATTTGCAGAAGAAATGACTTCCGAAATGTATATTTATAAAGCTTTGTTGTGAAGCAAAAATTCCAATCTTATCAGAGCTGCTAACGGATCTGATGTGTTCGACAATTTTGTCTTGGCCATTGAGCATTTTGGTTCAAAAGCTTAATTTGAGGTTTAGCACAAGACCTTCTAGACTGCGAGTATTCATAAGCCAATAGGAAAAAGTCGGAAAATTTTCTACATCCTTGATAAATTGTTCAAGGGAATTGAAATTCGCAATTTGCTACTGTCGACGTTAATGCTACTATTTTGTTTTCTGTAGCAATTGGAAACACTCGGGAAGAAGCTTGTACTCGGTAAAGAAACTGAATTTCTGCGAAACGTATAGATCAAGATCCAGATGCAGAAGCCGATGGCACAGAGATATTGATAACAATTTGCAAGGAGAAAATGAAACACGTTTGAATAAGTTGATTATTTACTTATAGCATGTGCAGGTAGAACTCTTGCCCTAGGCTTTTGAATATCGTTAACGCACTGTGGTCATGTGTAAAAAACTTGACATTCATTAATAGACTGAAAAATCTGAAAATCAGTGGTCAAAAAGCTTATGGAGTTAATCAACTGAACTAATTAGCTAAAAAAAACTTTCCAGAATTAGTGATCAGAAGAAACTGGTTGATATGAGATTTACTACCCTTCATTCGCGAAGGCCCCTTAGGATTAAGCTTATTGATACAACTGACAGTTCAGTGTCCTTCCAGGATATTGCAAAGTGCGGAAGAACTTTAAAGTACCTCTTCCGCATTATCGAAAATACTAAATAGGTTGTCTTTAGTCTTCTAAACAACACGAGATCGTAACCAACGCATCCACATTTTGAAAACACTAGACTGGGAATGGAGACGGAAGGACATTTAATGTACATATGTTCATTTCAAGTTTCTTCAGCTAACAAAGTGTAATGGATTTAAATTTACCAAATTATCGTTGCATATTTTTCTTTAAATCAGAAAAGAATGAAAGGAATAAATTCATTTCGAAGAAAAAAATTTTCTAGTCTATTGTAGTATGGGCCAGTTGTTACATTCACTGATCTGATATAATCATACAAAATGAGGGAAATTTTTTGATATTGATTGGTTTGCTACTTTGGCCTATGTTGGCTTTTGTTCTTAATTGTTAGCTAGTGTTACATAAGACTCAGATTCTTCAAGAATTTTAGGCCCATCTCGCTTCATCAAAATTTGTGATTAATGCCTCTGATTTCGAAAAAAACCACGACGTCGCTTCTGTTATATATCTGCGGCAATCGTCTGTAGTCTTCAGAAAGAATCACAACGTCGTGATACAAGCAATTAATGTAAGATACATACCGAATCCACTTCTGTATCTTGAACATGGAAGATAGAAAAATGAGCGTTAGAGCAGAGTGTGTGCTACAGCCTCTATAAAATTCAGGATCCCTCTGGACGCTTTGTTACTGGGATAGCATGGTTATTAATCATACTGTTACGAACTTGTGCAAGATTTCGCGATAATTTGCATTAAATTTACTCAATCATTTTTAAACCATAAGAATAGATCCATTTTATGATAATTCAGCGTAGTAACTTTATCATCGTTTATTATAACTCCATTTGCTAGATATGGCAAAAAAAAAGTCGCAGTAATGGTTGTTTTAAATATCTTTTGAAATCCTAAGAGTTGACAGTTGTAAACTTTGATTAGGTAGTGATTATGTTTGCTTATTTTACCAATAAGCTTACAGTTTAAGTTCTAGCTTTTTCAGAGTGTGTGGAAAAAATTTATGACACGACTGGTCCAGTGAATGCAGCTAATTGGGAAGATCAAGCAAATTATGTCAACGACAAAACATTATAGCAGACCAAAAATCATTGCCACACGAATCCAAGATTGATTGTAGACAAAGGAATCAATATCAGATAATTGAAAATGTCTGGAGCATTCAGTATTGATGGATAACGCGTTTTTGCCAAGCATCTGACACGGTTTCATTTTGCTTATTCAAGAGAAGTTTAAGTTTTTCGCATCATTAAGCTGATCTAATCATGAAATGAGGAACTCCATATGTTTCGAAGCAAAGCATTTTTTGGAAATTTGAACAGCATTTGTCTGTTTTCATTGAATTAACCAAAACCAACTGAGGTGTCGATCAAAAATAGTACAGTTGATGCCTCAAAAACAAACTCAAGGTAATCATGAAAAAAAAAAAAAAACAGAATTTTAGTTTCCTCTTTATCTCCGGTTTCTTCTAGGTTGGTAAGTTCTCACCGACGGTTTCTAATGGATACTGTTGAGGACAGCAAAAGCTAATGTGGTCGTCAGAAGTGATATAACTAGAATGACGCTTTAAGAAACTTTCCATTCTACAAAGGAAATTACTTCTGATGTGATTTTATCATTGTCATGAAATTGCAGCCCGTGTAAAATGTTATTCGGTTCGTAATTTTAAATTATTCTAGTAAACACTACCAGGACATACAACTAACTCGATTCTGAGATACCGAAGAACTCACATAAATAAATGATACAGCGAGTGAGAAAGCCGATATCTCAACTGTTTGATAACAACTACGACTTTTGATAACCGATTTTGATAGCCTTTAACACGGACATTTCGTACGGAACATACTAAATTGATTACAGACTCAAAATTTGTTTTTCCGATATCCCAACTGACTCTTGCTCATCATCAAAAATTTTGGTTGTTATTTATTGATTTAAAAATGTGTCAAAACGACCACGTCATTCAGCAGGACTTGTGGCTTGTAATGTCAGTAACTCAACACTCTGCCATGGAGACAGGAAACAGGCTGCCTAATCTAAATCACTATACGACCCTTACAAATAGCCTGCCGCACAATTTAAAAGTAATGGAAACTGTAACCAACCCAAAAACCTGAAAGACTAACTGTTTGGTGACCATCCTTAGAATCATCGCAAAGGTATAAAACTTTACTTCGACCAACTGTGCGTTTCTGTTTGGATATCACGAAAAGTAAGATAAACTCTGTAAGATGTGTGACAGCCACTTTAAATATTTTGGGGAAACAATTTTATAGTTATTCATTGAACACCACTCATTGGATTAATTATCATACAGTTAAGTTGAGTAAAAAGGAACAACAAAACAATAAACTGATTACACCGATTCGTAAACCAAATATGAAGTGATGCATCAAGAGAAACCATCAAAAACGGAACCCATATAAAAAAGAGATATTATTAAAACCAGTAAGTACCAGTATAATAATTTCAATTACAGAAAGACTGAAAATACGTAAAGGATCAACGTTTCATGAGGAAAACAAATACACAAATATACCAAAGCAATAAGACATGTTTATGAAACGAGATCAGTGAGCAATCGATATCAATCACTCCGAAAAATCATGTGCGCACCATGAAGTGATGCCATTTGTAACTTTCCGTAAACAAGCTAACGAATCCGACTAAAAAGCACCTGAATTAAACTGCTTGGAACGGATGTCGATAGAAGAAAATGTTTCTTCACCAAATTCTATTTTGTGTTCTAACTGAAAGCAAGCATAAATCTACACCCAATAAATGGATATGGCCACGTTCGTTATTAAACTAAAATATTCATCCAAAACTACCAAAAAAGACTACATTGGAGCGCTACAAAGAGCGTTGTGGAAGTTACAAAATTTAGTGCTGAGATAAATAAATAAAAAGACGAATGAGCATCTCGATTCAAATTTTTAATGTGATAAGGAGTAACAAAAGTGACTCTTCTGATGAATTCAAAATAAGTGGCAGCTTAACTCGTCACTACAATCCATCAGCCGTAACTACTGCAAACAACGATTGGAATGTACATTCAATTTTCGCAGTTTTTGAAAAACAAATAAATCAAATTCCAGAAAACTTCATATCATTAATAACATTTTTCAAGAATGGCGAAAATCAAGAAAACCTTGAAAGACAAAAATTCAAAGCCAAGAAAGTGTTTTACATTGAATGATTTAAATTCTGATTAAGGAATCAAGCAATGCAGTTAAAAGTATGACCAATTGCTGTCATTAATTTCAACATCATAAATTTTACCAAGCAACAACAAAGAGTAGTGGATCAATTCACCATGAGGTAATTGTTTTACTGACTGATCGCCTGATTTCAAACGGAGAAACTACCTTTTTAAGTTATATACGACAAAAATATCCATGAACTCTCTATTCAAATTCTGGATGTTCTTTACGATAATTTGTCAACCACTGATCCCAAACTGTATCCGCAAAAAAGACTTGCTCGTTCACTGGGAATTCATTAATAATCATTTTTGCCAGTCCAGTAATGAGGGAATCTTCAATAGGGAAATTCACATCACTGAGTTTCCTGAAAAAAAACTAACAATGCAAACTTCTGCTAGTGAGCCCCGACTGTACCCAGATACCAATTTTTTAAAAACCGTGATGAAAATGCACCTTGCAAAATGTTCTAAAAAGACTGTCTTATGGCAGTCTTAAATCTTCTATGCATGCATCACTACTCAAAAAACAGAATTAATATGGGAAAACGGAATAAAATAAAACTGCTGATAACTCTCTAGAATTGCTTATGCGATAAACGTGTCTGGCAGTAAGTAATAATCACTGTATATAAAATATCTGTCTATAGTAACCATTAAACTTACTTCAAATAATCAGACAACGGCTTGCGAAAATCTTCAGAAAAGATCAAGTTAAGGTGATTCAAAGTTCCCACAGTCGGTCCCGCAACAGTCAATTCATTGGCCTTCCACTCGTTGCATTCCTTTTTCTGTAAGTTTTAGCCGATAATACAAAATACAAATAAATGATATGGAACAAGCACATCTAACTTGCTCAATGAAATCAGTGCAACTAGTATGAAATCTACTTGAAATTTGAAAGCTTGAAAAATGCAGAAAAAAGACAAATGAACAAGGAAAAACGTTTTTTGAACCCGTTTGCTGGAACGCTTCATGACGCTGCTTCTTGTGGTTCCAGTTGTACTATCATGTACATGAACTGTTGAAGCAGAGCCTGGACAAAATAGGTTTTTAATTAATCTCTATAAAGATATCTGTTTGCGAATTAGAAATCAGACAAAGGTCGATAAAAAAATAAATTAAGAATTTAAAAAATGGTCTTGAAATTTTCGAAACAAATATAAATCCAGCAGATAAGGAAGTAAGAGAAAGGAAAAACATACTTCCAATATGTTTTCCATTCACGCAAGTCTTAATTATTGCTCGTGAGACACTAGTTTTAAAATTTGGAAATTCTGTCTTTATGCACTTATTAACTTCACGACATCGACTTAAATAAACCTGTAAGGAATCACATATTACAAATAAGCTCTGCTTTTCGCGAAATCCTCCAAATCTCATTCATGACTTTTCGCTATCAATAATTAATACATCGCTTAAAAAAATTGGTAGATTTGGGATTTTAAAGTAAAAATAATGAGGAACGAAGAGCCAAAAAAAGCTAGAAAAAACAACAGAGCAATAGTTTAGTAAAATACTACACAAGTTGTGTGAGAATTCTAGAAAATCACAAATGTATATAGCAGAAGCGAGATTCGTGGGGAGCCATAACCAGTGAAAATCATCTAATAACATACTTTAAATATCTTACGCGCATTCTTTACAGTATTCTACAGTTCACTATGAATTTCAAGATATATAAAACTTCAGATCATCACCTTTTCTAAATAAGCTCAGCTCTACATATAATAAGCATCCATTATATCAACCAGAAAATGAAGCATCGTCATTTATGATTTTCAACTAAATTTAAAGAAAAATTACTTGCAAAACATATTCTGTTGGACCTTTATGAACCTTCAAAGCTTCAGTAACTGATAAACCGTCCAGTAATACATATTCTAAACTTGCACGCATCTTCTGAAATTATTGATTTACAGATGGAAACATATATTTAAAAAAAATCAGATGCAGGAAATTTATGAAACAGATAAAGTTAGGAAACTTAAACAGAATCAGAACGTCATACTTCTTGGGCTTCCTCAGATCGTCGGTACTGCTGTTCGATAAGGTAAGCAATCAGGATTTTGTAAAAGCTTTCCAAATTACTCATTATCGGCTTCGTATGTAACATCATCACATCAACACTTGGCATAAGCAGTTCAGCATCAGTCTTCGTGTCTTCTTCTACCAAACTAGTTGACTCCATCGCAAAATTTCGCTGAAACTCTTTCGGTAGATATTTTGACCTTCCTTAACAGAGTCAGTTTTCGGCTGTTATGCAGTTATGTACTTTTCTGTACTTCAGTGAATATTATATTTCAACTCAGAAAAAAGCACAGATCAACGCTTTTGTAGCCATATGGATGAGAGCAAGAAGCTTTTGTGTCAATAATAGATGAATTAGATTCTTACCTTTCCATATCTAGATTCTAAAGAAATTAGGAATAAATTAATGACAGAATAAGTGCACAAGTACATAATATCAGCTCAGAATCAGATATGAATAAAAGTAAAATTTCAAAGCTTTATTTTTTTTTTCTTTTCAAAGCTCTACTTTATTCGTCAATTTCTCGAAATATGTATTATTCGCTGATGCAACTGACAAAATGCCGAAATTCCGGCCATTTTCAGCGTTTGCGGGCATAACTTTATTTGAATATGAGGAAGCTGTGATAGATTTTCTGTTCACGCCCTTCAAATATAGAAGCATAATGTGTAAATAAACATAAACTGATTTTAATGATTCGTTTTTCCATATCTTGCGGCAAAATTATACGGTAAAAATCTATAAAAATCCTCAAAGATCAATGAATGAAAAATCAAGCGTAGAAGAAACTGTTGTGCACAAAAATGTTTAAGAAAAACCAGAAAGAATATGTCAAAATCATCTTAATAAAATCCCCACATACAAATAAAACCTTCTCCTGTGATTCGGTGAAGAATTCTTCTTTCTGTACGTCACTTCTTAGTACCAAATTGCCATTGAGGTTACTTTCATTCTTAATCAGTTTTATAGTATATGATAGTGACAAGACACTAATCCCTGCGAACCAAAAAAGCGGAGAAGTTATTTTCTAGCACCATTTCCCTCTAATTTATTGTTCATGGCTAAAAGACTTACATCTACCTTCATGAAATGAATTCTGCTACAAAATATACCCGAAAGGAAAATTTCAGAAAAAAACGAAAAACTCAAAAGTAAAACAACTTATATTTAGCAAAAATATGATAAAAGCGCATAAATCCAGAGCCATACCAAAAAACAACAGATCCAACCAATGGTTTGAAAAATTTTCGAGGAAGAAAGAAACAGAAACTCACAGTTTTCTTTGTATTAACAAGCATTTTCACCAGACGAACATATGTACTCAGCGTTGTTGGAGCCAAATTATTTCTTTTACAAGCTTCACTAAGAGTTTTCGATTCATATAAGACTTCAAGAATTCCGTTGCGCATTTTTTTACGATCACCACGAAAATGATACTGGCTCAAGACCTAAGAAAATTTCACACCTTCAAATTCAGAAATGAATTCATAAGCTTGTAAGATTTTTTCTATTAATGAAACTTTCGCTTTTATAACTTAAAAAATACAAAAAATTACCTTGTCTATTATAACGGCCAAATTTTTTGGCGTTCCAGTATAGTCTTTCATACTTAATTTGTCCAGCTTCGTATCGGAAAGAAGTTTCGCTACACCTCGAATCGAACGTGGCACTGAAAAGATTTCAAACATATCCATGGTTATGAAGTATAAAGGACAAAAACAGAAATACGAAGTTTTTGATTTGAAATTTTGAACAAAATTTTCGGTTAGAAAACTGTAGGAACTAACAGCCATCAAATCCGTCATAGCCATCGCCGCTTCCAATGTTACTATGCAAAACAGCAGTATTGTTTGTTGATGGTTCTATTTCTTCAAGATTTTCAGTGCTTCTCGCACGTTTAGAAGGAGTTTCGGCTATATTTGGTTGGATATGGCTAGCTGAAAATCTGACAGTTTGAATATTTACGGCACTGAACAGTTATAATACAAACATATGTGATTATATTCATTCTCATTTTTATGATCGTTTACTGATAAAAAGTCCATAAAAACGTATTCACCTGCTTTCGTCAAAAGATTTCCGGCATCATATCGTTTTTCGTGCTCTGAAAAATCTTTTTCCATGTTGGAATGAACAGTAGCTAGAGTTGAAATCTTACCGAAGTTCATAAACACTAGATTAAAATAATTTATCAGTTGTTTTAAAAAGGTATGTTTCTGATAATAATTACTATTACACATTAATTAGGCGGCACTGCAAAGTCATCAATAAAGACTGCTGTAATCTCTATAAATTTTGCGCGACATTTAACGTTTCCCTTTCTTTATATTTTGAAATAATTGCTGACGGATTTTGAAGACTTCCCACAACAGTTGTTCGAAAATTCTTAGATCTGACAGTCACTATAGGCCTCACTCATAAAGACTGCATCATCAGCAGAAATGTTCCTCAGTGAAGGTTCGGTATTTGTGAACATCTTACTGAAATTATTTTCTTCATCTGCATATTCTCTACGATTATCTGATAACACTGCACCCAGTTCCGTTGATGTTTCCTGAAATAAGCTTCGATTCAGCCAAAGTGCTGGATACTGATTTGAAAGCTACCATTACCGATGGTGTTACGTGAAATCATTAAAACTTTTACAACAATCAAGATTTTGGTTTTATGAAATGAAGTTCGTTTTCTTAATGCTATGAAATGCAGTAACCTTGATATTTGATGATATTGGATAGGGTGATTGACCGAGCAGCAAGCGAGCTTTCGTGATATACGGTTGAAATGCATCAACCGATATCCCATATTTACTCGAAATTTCTGCGACTGGAACATCTTTCATCAAAACCTTCAAAGATAAGAAATTAATGTTTTACCTAAACAAATTTCATAATCAAAACAACCAAATAAATTAGCATATTAAATAAATTGGAAAACACTACAAATTTAAGTCTAACAATCTTTGAAAATAATTCACTATTGTGAGTGCAATTTTAACTACGCAGCTTGATACAATATGCAGATAGCAATATAAAATATTCCAAATACATTAAATCTTACCTACCTGAATTAGGAAAGATAATTACTCATGATAAGTATCAACACTATTAATTAAGGCTTGCTGATGATGACGAAGTACTTCGATCATTCAAGCATAATTACCGTACCGTAGGGATGATACAATAAGGATGATATCACGTAGAAAAGCCAGAAATTAAATCAAACTTCGAAAAGTGCATCGTGAAACTTTCGTTGTCCATCCAGGTTATACGACGAAAATTTCATAAGATCTGAGATCACTATCTCAACTTCCTTCGAAATAGAATTACCGCTTAGAACGCAATCATCAACTACTGTTTCTCTATCCCATATTTCTAAACCCAACAATGCACATTAGAACAAAGATGGATACACTAAAATTTTGACGAAAAGTGATCGAAAAAGTATAACTACAACCCACTCCACGTCAATAACTAATTTCATAATATAAATTGATCGGGAATCTGCTCCAGATCAAAAATCCAAATTATTAATGGTGGAACAGTCTTCAATCGGGACTAAAAAGTTTTTTCACTGTTTTTCAAAGAAAATTTCAAACAGAAATTGAGTTAAAATTTAAAAAAAAAGATTCACAGCCAACTAAGGGAACTTCGTAGTCACATTTGTCTATTACAAGCAGCATGATAATGATCTTAAATTCAAAAATCTTCATAAATCTTAATTCTAAAAAATTATTATTGAAGACACTGAACTAACCAGTCTGCTGTGGAAAAAAGGCTTCTAATGCTTGTGCACAATGTAAGTAATGGTGCTGGATTGATGAAGACAATTCCGTGATACTTGTTGTTCCCTTAGTGCCATATTCGCCACGAATTATTCTAAATTTATTTCATACAAATCTGTAAATACTCTAACCCGTTTTGAAAACTTGAATTACATCTCAACTAAATTATGAAATTCGCCAAACGTTTCCTAAAGGATGCTTCCTTATTACTAATGAAAATGACTAACACTGCAACAGCTTTACTCAATTTTTCCTTCTGTAAAGCTGAGTTGTGCAAAAAATGACAAACTTCATTTACTCACTTTTCTATCTTACTCAAGCATTCGCAACTTTGCAACTCAGACGACAAACACAGTTGGCTCTTGTTTTCAGCAGCGTCCTCCGAATCAATTTCATCTGAAACTACTCAGAAGTGATCGCAGAAATTAACACCAGGAATTTCAGATACGAAGGACCTGAACTTGATAAAATATCAGAAGGTTAGCGACACCACTGACACTGAAAAATCAACCAGCTCAAAAAAATGACACGCAATCAAAAACGCACTTTTCTGCAGCATTCTGTCCGGAAAGTCCAAAAGTTGCTCAACTCGGTAAATATTAGACTCTGCGAAAGCAGGATCCAAACTTAAAAAAGTACAATCCTGCAAATGAGTAACATCAGAGAAGTGATATATAACAAAATTCATTTTTGCAGGAAGCGAAATTGTTTTGAGGATAGAAAAACTAACAAACAATAAAAGTTGGTAACTTACACCAATATTCAGAGATTTGTCGAGTATTCCACCGATTAATTCTTTTACTGATTTTTTTGTATTTTCATCCAAAGAAGAATCCGATATCACAGCTCTAATTATTGCCATCACTTCTTCCTTATTATATTCCATTGTTATTTTATCCGACTTGGCAGTAATACTTCTGGCAGGACCATTCTGCATTTTATGGAACATGATCTTTAAAAAATACAGAAAAAAGAAAGGAAATTAAGAATGAAACACTCAGAACGGTACTTTGGGGCTCGACAGAATCACTCTGATACCGCTAAAATCATAAATAAGAAAAATGTTGAAAGATATTGAAAAAGTACTTGCGAATGGTCACTGAACCAGCTTGATGATCTACAGTCCACTAGGCTTTCAATTTCAGGTGTCGATGCTGCCATTATTCGATGAACTTTGTTCGGCTTTCTTTTACTAGAACCCAATTTTTGCGGTGCAAAATCTGGAAGTGGCAACCTTCCTGCAAATTTACAGCTCGAAGCATTTCTTCACATTAAAATAATAGTCACAATGAAAGTGTAATCCGCTGTCGTTATTTAAAGCTGTTTGATTAATTAAAGACTACAGTAAACCAAAAGTAATTTCGGCAGTTAACTTCCATCGATACATTCATTTGTATGATAATTTTTACATCACATGTGTTTCCCCGATTTCTCAACTAAGATGATTCAAAAGTTTTTAATTACCGTTAACCCATCCATCACTTTCCATCAATTTACCCACAAGAACATCTAACAATGAATCCAATCGTTTTGATTTTTTCGATCCCACCAGAGACAGTTTTTCTTTTGTGAGCGCGTTAGCCATATCGGACGAAGTAAGAGCAAGCTAGAATTCAGTTCAAAAACGTCGAGAGTTATACCAGTACAAAATTGTCTTTATATACTTATGAAGTAAGACACCTGAATCTTACGCAATATGTTCGGATATATCTACATTATATCCATTCCTGATAAAGGCGAACTTATGAAAATAAAAATAGCTGAGCTTCTATAGATTTCGGTATCTTCTAAACTGTAAAATTACAAATCCCCAAAATAAGGGATTTCAAGAAACTTGAAGACTCAATATATTAAACAGATCTTACAATTATCAATTTCATTAAAATATGAATCCTCACTTAAACTCGAAAAAAAACCAAAGCTTACAGATACAGGGATTTCAATCTGTTCCGAAAGTACACTGTCATCATCATTCATTATTTTCGCCATTCGAGCTCTTGCGCGATGGAAATAAGTTTGCAAAGTTGTAAATGGTACCTACGAAGTTCAAAATTGATCTGGCGAAAAGTTTCTGATTATTTTGCATGCTGTTAAAATGTGAAATTTCTCCTAACATAACAAATCTTTATAACGTCCAAAAATCAAAATAATTGTCAAAGCAAAGTGCACTCACAAATTCCACATGTTTCAATTAGCTAAACAAATTTGTACAAAAAGGTAATGTGAATCCCTCTTCATTACCACACCCTGCTCAAAATTCGACTACAGTATGCAGAGATAGTTCAAAAATTCATATTGAAAAAAAGTAAGGAGGTGGGGTAGCGCTTTGGGTATCAAACTGATGTTCAGTTACAAATCCGGCAAAATTTCCAATGATGATATCAAGTCTTCCCAGAGCTTGAAGAATTTAATTGTCCTGATATGCTACAATAATTAACCTTATGTGTAATAGCAGCTGCTTTAATCGTCTTTTGTCCACTTAGCGCTTCAAAAACAGCATTTTCGAGTCTTTCACGTTTTGACAGATCATCGTAATGGCAGTGCGCAATTGACGTGCGTACCGCTTCCCACAGCTCTTAAAATTAATTTTTCCTTATTAACTAATTCAAAATTGGGAGAAGGCATGATAGGAGGAGTTACGAAGGCAAGATCCAAGGAAGAGAATCGGAGGGAGAAAAGAAAATATACCGGATGGATATCCTGATAATTTTTGAAGCAAATTTCAATCGAGATACAAATAATTAGTAATGAACTGCATAATGCGGAAACTAACTTAGTGACTCGGACTTCCAACTTACAGGAATTTCGATTGGTTTAAAAGGCACAAAACCTGGACTTCTATGACGTCTTCTTGGGATTTCTCCAGTTTCTAGCTCTTCGCTTAATCGTTTCGTTGCCCTAAATAATAACAAGGATTCATATTTTCCGTGGCTGGCACTCCATTTAAAACAATACAAGCGGTGAAAAAAGTGCACAAAAATAATTGAAATTGCCAAATTTGGAACTTCAAAATAAGTTCGAGTTGCTTCCTCCAATAAGAAAAAATTCTTTATTCATGTTAACAAGAAAGTCAAATATAAGAATGCTTTTTGAGCTACGCGTACTTTCAGCAGTGTTGTGAAAAAGTCAAAAGTGAATAAAGTTTATTTCAGAAATGAAAATCAAGTCCGAGTTTTTTGAGAAGTATAAATTACCTTCTCGAAAACATGAGCTTTGTTTAACCTGTAATCGAAACTTATATTTTGATGAGGTACAAGCCGAACTGAAATTTAGAAATCCAATTAATGTTCAAAATTTCCAGAAGAATATTTGCAACATAAAATACGCAATTTGAAACTAAACCGCTTTTTTTTTAATGATGAATGATCGAAACAAGCTTCGGATGAACAGAACGGTATATTTAGACTTAATATATCAAGTTTTCTGATTGAGAGATCCTAAATTTAAGATTTGTTGAACTGGAAATTTATCGAGATCTGTTTAATTGTTTAAATCTTCAATTGCCCATGATGCCTAGGTAAATTACTAGCTAGCTAGGTGACTGATGCATGTTTTTGATGGAATTCTCCAAACATTGAAGCGGAAACATAAATTTGCGCATAGAGCTTTTATGACAATCCTAATTCCACTAAAATCTATTCCATCACTGTATTTTTTTCTGTTACTACAGTATCAGCTACACAAACACAGCTGAAAAAAAATGTCGCAGCATCAGAATCCAACAAGTAATCACAGTATGACATTTGCAACAAATAGTACAGGAAAGAGAAGCATCTAGTTAGCTAGAAAAAAATCGATCACATTAGGAATCCAGAAGTAAGTGTATCTAGAAGCTCCCAAGCGATGCAACGGTTGACCAGTTGCATACGATAGAGATAAAGTATTTTTAGTCAGCTTATTCCCATTTCTTATCCTCATTTTTAGTCATGATAACTTAAAAAAAGGAGCTATTTTGTTAAGCATTCAGAAAGGAGATATTA
This sequence comes from Mansonella perstans, assembly GCA_037074765.1. Taxonomy (NCBI): domain Eukaryota; kingdom Metazoa; phylum Nematoda; class Chromadorea; order Rhabditida; family Onchocercidae; genus Mansonella; species Mansonella perstans. Next base: position 24,361 of record JBAMDO010000205.1, read on the forward strand.
TCAATCGAATTTTCCATCATCAACTGCTAAGTAGTTGAAAATTTTCAAAAAGTAGTAACGAGTTAATTACAACAAAAGTTAAAGCGCACGGCAAGACAGTGAAGTGTTGCAACCTGGATGCGACTATTCGTGTAGGACATACAAAAATTATATAAATTGCTCAGTAGAAATAAAACAATAGATGAGAGGTGGAAAATTGTATTTTAAACATTCGATACAATCCAAAAACGAGATATATCAATATTTCTGTTTTCTCCAAATTTCAAAATTTACTACTATTTCTGACTGAAAATAAACTATGGAATTAACAATTATTTCTACAATGAATGTATATTGTTAAGAGTTTGTCATGCGCTTGCAATAAAAAAGGACACAAATATGTAGTTTACTACCAAAAATAACTTTAAAAATTTTTACTTCTATCATCAATACTTGCACTTTTAACCTATGGAAAGAAGCTGTTGAAGAAAAACTACATGTGAAAGTATCGTCAGCTTAACTAACAATTTTTGGCTAGTATTTACTTTAATCGTAGTAATAGGATCAAAAATTAACTCTCTATCACACCTTAATGTACCTTCTCCATTCTCCCACTTATATTTACTATGATTTACATTGCTATTAACATTTAGCTACTATCCACTGATATTTTGCTGATACTTCTTTGGAAACAAACCCTTTCATGGACATACTTGTAGATAAACACTCTATAGGGGTAAAAATAGCTAATAAGTCAAATCCATCTGATATATAAAAGCGTGACGGAATTGATTTTTCCGTGTGAATGAATGGTGTTTCTGTCACCTATGTATACATCATGTTGATGTTATGCAGCAGTGAATTAAAACGTCAGATAACGTTGTATGTAGGAGAAAGCGATAAAGGCTTAAAACATTGTGAATGTGTATGTGTGTGTGTGTATATGCATGTGTGTATATGCATGTGTTGGTGATGTATTTGTGAATGTGTTGTGCAGAAGTGACAGAGATACGCTGTAAAGACAGCCACAACCCACAGCTATCCATGAAAGAAGCAGTTAGCAGTAGTATTTACGGCATAGAATTTATCCATGATTGCTTTACTAGCTGGGAAATAGGAAAGATAAGTGCAAATAGCGCATAGGGTTGATACGATCAAATCACTTGTGAAAATGTAAACCGTACCAAGTAAAAAGATAGGACTAAATACCGAGCCGATCATAGCATTAAAGGGAGTCTACGAATTGCGGACTGATTTTTAAAATTTCTTCCGAGAAGCAATGAAATTGTTATATCTTGGATAGCGATTGTAGATACATATATTCACATATGCCAACAAATATGATAAGATCATAAGTTAAGTGATATTAAAAGAGATGAATGAATAAATATTTGCTACATTATAGATCGGTGATTAGATCATGGATATACATATATACAACATTATTACTATTATTTATTAATTATTATTATTATTTATTTGATTGGAACTTTGATTTGGTTAAATTAAAGTTTGCTAAAATTTGCTTAACTATAGATATAAATTAAATATAGATAGAGTTGAAAAAAAATGAATCAAAGTTTCAATTATAACTGGATAATTTTTTGAAATATCATAACAAAAATAGTAGTAGTAGTAGTAATAGTAGTAGTATTAGTAGATTGTGATGACGGTACTGGCGACAAAGCGGAGTGCTCCATAAGTTTTTATGTAGGACTGCCGTTCACAAACTATGCAGTTGATGATGCTGCTGCTGAAATATCACCGCAATCACCACAGCATTACATCGTCATAATCCCCCATCAGCAATATCAATAATTTACTGGATTCGACAACACATATACCCCGCCGTATTATTAAGCTCTTTTTCACTAATATATAATTCCAGACAGTTTTAAAAATTCAAAACTCTGAACGAGTTTGTAACAATGCCTATTCCAAATAATTTAGTACATAATATCGGGCTCACAGCAATTTATATATTATCAATTAATGTATTATCAGAAGTGACTAAGTGACATAATGTTTTACAGAAAAAAAGAAATGACAAAAAATGAACGAAATATAGATGTTAAACTTTCACTATTCAAATACACGATCTTAGAATGATGGAAAATCTTAATTTTACATCACTGAATTTCAAAACTATAATATTTCTTCTAAAACTGAACTAAATTGATTTCATAGCAAGCGATGAAGTAAATGCATTTTATCAAATTAAATTAAACAACAAAGACTTAAAATGCTCAATTTGTTGGTACTGCTCGTAGAAAAAAAACATTGGGTGAATAAAATTTTTAAGGAACGCATACAAAATTAGGATATATGAGAGATCTATATGCTATTTTATAAAGTTATAAAATTTATATCATTTCTCAAAAAGCTTACAAAAAAAATTAATGATTTAAGATTTAATTTTATAAGTTAGCAAAAAAAAAATTACACACGCAATTTTTGAGACGTGAAAACAGTACAAAATACTATATTAAATATTTGAGTGGGAGGAGGTACATTTTTAGCAAAAGCATGACGAATGATCCCATTTTATATACTACAGGAATATATATATATTCTCATTTCATTCCCTCCTATCTTCTCTCTCTCTCTCTCTCTCTTATCAAAGATAATCACTTTTTTTTTTTGGGGTATTAGAATGTTTCAACGAGTTGTATTAGTAGTAAAAAAAATCACGGATCTTTTTGAAAAAATTTTTTCCCGCTTAGCTATAACTACGGTATTTCTATAGCAATTACCGAATACCGCATTAATATGAAAGTGAGCACTAATTGCAACAAAATGATCATACAGTTTTATTGTCATAAAAATTATTTATGATAAAATTAAAAAATGTTTGAGAGAAATGAATGCATTCAAAAAAAATGCACACACACACACACACATATTACTACCATTTTTTAAATCTTAACGTTATTTAAATAACAGAAAGTAATTTTAAAGTATATCATGAATAATTTTTGTTATAAATCACTAATAAATCCATCAAAATTTCCTCAGTTATTTAATTTTTATTTTGAAGAAAAAAATTGTTACTTGAAAAAAAAAAAGTTATACTTATTAATGGTATTTTTGATTGCTTTATTACTCTTTGAAATTTTTTGAATTTTCCACCTAAATTTATTCTCATTTTCCTAAACTAATTACAAGTTATTGTCAAGTATTCAAATTTATACAAAGAAATGTAAATAAATTTGCTCATTTTTATTACAGATGATTTTTTTTTTTTTTTTTCACAATTACGAAAAGATGATTGATTAAAGTTTTTTTTAAATTTTATAAGAATTTCATAATTGTACTTTTAAATTGTTAAAAAATGGATAAGCTTTTATAAAGATATGAAAGTATGGATGATCATAAAATTGATACTAAAAATTATACGAATTATCAATAAAATTTTGCAGTGCCTAAATTATTACAATTTATTAAGGTTTGGTTTGCGGCTTGTAACATTACTGTATCGCCCTCCAATCGTATTTTTTTTTTAGCTAATCTAATATATAGTTTAATTCATTAACTCGCATCCTACAACAATGTAGGAAAAATGTGTGAGAATTGCACTTTGTTAATGAGCAATCACTAAATGCTATGAATTTTTAAGTTTTGAAGAGATTACAAAATGAAAAGAAAAAAAAAATACATTTACAGCAATTTAAAAGAAAACAAAGGTGGAAAATGTTGTTAAAGATACATATAAGGCGAAGAAATATGAACATTAGCTGAACAAAGACTAATAGTAGGAACGATGGATAGCTTGGGGTGGGTCGTAGTCATTAGGAGTAGTATTGGGAATACGACAGATATGTAAGTATACACGTGTGTATGCCCGATTCGATGTATTATGGGGCAATAATGGCTGAGCGAAACCAAACAAACCAACGAACCATATCGCGAATCCAGCACCATCGTTACCATTACTGACAGAGTATTTTCAATTATGAATCCTGGTCAATTGTAATTACAACGCTAACGAAAACTTAAAAGAATCAAATGCAAGCGGGTACTTGGCATTTTAGTTTTTTTTTTTTTTTTTTTGTGACTGGTGATAGTAATTGTAGTAATTAGCAGCAATGTTGAGTAATAAGGTATAATTAACAGTTAAAAAGTTGTAATCAAAAGGTAGAGAGTGGGAGAATCTTTTTAACAGAGTTTGAATACGAAATATTTTAGAGAAATTAAGAATTTCGGAATCTTCTTCCAAACTAAATTACAATAGTTATAGATGAACATTCAAAATACATTCATTGTTTTGGATAAAAGGCTTGTTAGATCAACAACTTAGTCAGGGAGATTTCCAACAATAACGGGAGAGTTTTCTTCTATAAGACGGATTCAGTTGCAAATATATAAAGTTTGTCAAGCTTGTCTAATATTATCTCACGTTTTTAGCCGTAGAGTATGTATCAGTTTCATTTCTTTGCTTTTGATTTGCTGGTATTTTCTTATTATAGAAAAATCTTGAAATTTTTTTCCAAAACAAAGATTATCGACCTAAATACAGGTTTGTACAACGATATATGTGGTAACATGATGAAGATCCAGATTTACTCCACTTGTTCTCCATGAAGCTTTTCTTTAACTTTCGTAGTAATAATAAAAGTTGAATACAAGCGCATGTGCATTTCACTGTTATCATTTATACTTTTATTTTATCGCGGAATTAAATTAATTTTTTCCATTTTTATTGAAAAAACAGCCCTTGCTGAGCTGAATTTTTACAATCTGAGACCCTGCATATTTCTTCAAAATTGATTTTTCTAATCAGCATCTAATAGCTGTTGATGAAAGAAATCCCTCTCATTGTTTATTCTTCGACATATGAAGTAGTAGGTTATCTAAATACTGTGAGAAGCATAAAATAATCCTCAGTTTGAGAAATATTTGTGCTTGAAACTAGAATTAACGAATTTAAAATTGACATGATCTATGGAAAAGTATTGGAACTTGGGATGGCTAATGGGGGAATAATTCTACTCTACGAAAAGACTGCTCCATGGAATCATCAACAAGAAGAACCAAGAATTCTGGTTTCATTTTTCTTTGATGAATAAGTTTGTCTTCACTCCACTCTGCAACTTCTAAGTGTTTGTGGGAGAGTTGAACTTAATTAAAATCAATAACTTCAAAAAACTTGATATTCCTAAGTTTCACGAACATCACATTACAGGCATCATTATTTTGGGTGGACTAAATAATCTGAAAAGGCACTTATATTTGGTTAATGCATTGTTTCTTTAGCTTAGTTTTTTCCATTTTTATCAGATATCTTTCTTCTCAAACCTAATATTTATTTTAATGCTTCCTTGTCAAGATTTTCAGGCTTTTCAGGCTCACCACGACTTTTATTTGCTTTGCACAATCACCATTTTCTCGCAATTTCTAGTCCTATCCTACCGTTTGTTTTTGATACCTTACCTATCCCATTATCGACTGTTTAAACATACCTATTTTCGCTGTCTTTTTTGAATGTTTTTGTGTTCAACAAGAAGTTCTATTCTTTTTTTCACCCTAATTACTGAATATCTTAATTCACTATTCTTTCTGCATATTTTGCAAATCAGTAAGAATATTACGTCTCGAAAATTCTCATACTTCAGTTAACATTTTCATCTTGCAACTGTTAACTTTCCTAACTGAATCATCACTACTTCTACACTTTACTCAGTATATTCTCTATCATTTATAAAATAGTGTTTTTGCAAATTTTCCTATCTCTTACTTTTTCTGGAAGACTGTGAAAACAAATAATATCAGAGGCTGATCGATTCTCATACTATTTTCTGTTTATTTCTCGGTTCAAATCCTAATGATCAACCACAACCAAGTTTTCCAAACTGTTCGTTATCACTTTACTATCACTTCATTATCATTTGGCGTCATTCATGAAATATTGTATATCACCAAATAAGTATTTTTTTAAAGGAAAACGCACTTTGTGTATTTGATTCTTCGATTTCATCAAATGCTTTGACCTAACTGTATTTTTTCTGATTTTTTATAAATTTCGTACGGGAAACAAAAGTGATTGGCAATTTGAAAAGTTACCAAATATATATGCAAAGACCGCACAAGTATGAAAGATCTTACTGATTTTCACGTTTAAGCAAATGCTTGCAAAAGTGTTCAAATTTCAGAAAAAGATAGCTTCAAATTTTCGTATTCAAAAGAATGCCATTGCTTCCTTATTGAGTAAGAATGGAATTTGAGATTTCAAACTGTTGAGATATTTTAAATGCACCGTGATGGGGTGATGACAGAAGGAAAAAGTTGATTTTGAGCTTCTCTTATCAAAATCGCTACGTTTTTCTTTCATTATTAAACTTTGTATTATTGTAGAATATCTGAAAAAGCTTAGTAAGTTGAAGTTATTGACTATAAGACGATAAAATCAAAATCATATGGATCGAAAGTGACATAAATCATATTTTCTGATTTTTCACTGGGAGATTAGAAGCGAAATGTAAATCAAAAAAAAGTAGGTATAGCAAATCAATCTGATGAGTCACATAAAATCATATAATACATTCAGAATTCAACTGCATCACACCATAGCCGAGGTTGGCGAAAGACGAACAGTGACTAGGTAATTTACAAAAAAAATATTTGTATCCATCGTGGAGGATATTTACTAAAACTTACTGAAATGTTGATTTCATGAAATTATTAAGTGAAAAATTTCCCTATATTTCTAGCAACAAACAGAAAGTGAAAAACGTTCTTTATCTACGACAGGAGAAATTTTCAATATTAATACGTAAGAAATATCAGTGCGGCAAAGCAAAATGCAAATGATGATTGCTTAATAACACTTTCCCGAAAAATGCATTCCGTGTAGGTTTGCCATTCAATAGGTGCTCTATTTGATATAATTTTTGTTGTGGTTTTTTTTTTTTGTATCATTATTTAATCTTATATTTTAAAATAGCAGCCACCTATTTCATACACCGAGTTCTTCATAAGTATGCCTGAAGTTTTGCAGTTAGTAAATGCATCCGTAAGTTTAAATTTATCCGTAAGTTTACATATGACACTGTAATTTTTCCAGTCAAACAGAGCAAATATTATGTTGAAATGATTGGTTTTTGTATAGTTAGAGAAACTTAGGATTACTATCGAAATGCAACTATTTGACTTATTCACTTCATTAGAAGATGTGTTTCGAAAATATAAAGATGTTTTTCTACTTTTCGCTTAAAATACAGTAATTGTCACAACGTACCCGATGGTTCAGCAATAGAAAAAGTGGGGCTAATTTCTTTGCTATATTTGGTGGTGATGGTAGGAAGTAGCGCTACAGTTGTGGCTGCAAAGTATTTTTATGGCATTTAATAGTTTTTTAGCTTAAAACCTTGGCAAATGCCAAAAATGCATCCCTTTTGTAATTCCAAGTTAAGATAATTTTTTTACAGAGCACTTTCTTTCAATTTTCGGAAAGTTATTTTTTTTTTAGAATCGATTGTCCAAAGTACTGGAGATAGTAGTCCTATTCGAACAGACAGGAAGCTATTCCATTTAATCATCATCCTCCTTTGCTTTGCTAGCGCAAGTAGTCGTATTCAAATCGTAATATTATATGTGATATCCTTATTGCTGTATTGTCAAAACTGCTTTTATCAATATGATGAGCAAATTTCAGAATTGTTAGAAATATTTTTATTTAAAACATATCCAATCTGTATAACTTATATTTTAGTTTAGTCTGTTAAGGAAAAAACAATCGTAATAGACTGATTTTCGAAATATATTTTTTACTTTTGTATATTTGCGGAATGATCAAATAGCTGAGAAAATCAACTATATGGAATACTTGATGGTTAAACAACAATTGCAGTATAATTTTTCCTTCGCAAATTATATGTCAAAAGTGCGGATAACTGTTGAGTGCTACTAATTGGTTACAAACAAATGAAGCTCAACAACTGAGCTATTATGGTTTACCCCAAAAACGAAACTTAAATGCTTACGATTCCTAATAAATTTTTCTGGACTGGAAATTACGATCATCAAACCAACTTACATTTACAATGTAAATTTTTGCTTAACTTTGTTAAGCAATGGAGCAAATCTTGCCAATTTTTTCATATGAGCCTTGACTTTTTAAATTTTGGTATAAGACAAATATCAGAGAAGGTGTAGATTTTCAGATTCTAATGATAACTTCGTTTAAATGAAAGAATATAGTTTGTTTGAAATTTGAATTATCATTCCGATTCAACGGTTACACTTTGGCCACCTCCTTTATCAGCAGTAGCCATCTTCACGCAAATCTATTACTCTCGCTCTTTAAGAGTCGCTTTTTTACAGTATTACATTACACTCTTTTCTTTTAATATTGCTGATTTGCTTTTTTCACTTTTTACTTTTGATAGCACTTTAATCTTTGAGAGCTCCAGGATAACTTTCACCTTGAAGAATCGTTAAGTGTGATGTGTTCACAACAGTGCTACTTGTAATGGATGATATATGATACCGCACAGGCGACGTAATATTCTATCGGAAAATTTCGTATAAAACATTAATTAGGTTGAGGAAAAAGAAAAATTTGCATTCATTTCATTTTTATAGGCATACAAAAATTCTAATTTGATATTCAACCGTTTCATGCGTCACACAAATACAAACGTTTTCTAACAAAAAACAGTACTTTATCGTGATTAGTTCACGGACGGATTGTTTGTTACTTTAGGCCTTTGCGCCACATACGAAATTAACGGAGAACAACTTGATTTCGTTGAATTTTTTCAAACAACGTTGAATTTTGCACAGTTCCATTTCTAATCTCTCAATGCAGAGCTGCAAAGACTGCTTTCGAATAGATCCAAAAATGCCTTTGATTAGTGAAACCAGCAAAAAGTTGACTGTAAAAAATCAAAAAATTTATTAAATTTTCCGGATGTTTAGAAAACAAGAGGGGAATATTAAAGAATGCTGGTATTCGGCATTTTTTGGTATCTCTTAAATTACTGTATGTATACCTTACCAATTAGTTCAAGTTAGAATTGAAAACAGATTTGATTGATCTCCAAATAGTAATCAGTTTTATTTACTCTCCCACTAATTAAATGTCAATGAATTATTGTTTGAACTATTGCCAACTGAACATTTTGAGTTAATAGATAAACGCTATTCCAAAAAGGTTACTGATTGCTATTGGATGTTATTCAAATGGTTCAGTGTAAAAAGACAATAATAATTTACGTGTAGCATAACTTAAAAAAAGATGTAAAGCAAATATTAGGAACGAAACCTGAGAAATATATCACCAGCGGAAATATATATTTGTAAAAAAAAGACAACCTTGCGGGTACAAAGGACGCTGAGGTTGGCATAGAATTTTAAACTTGAAATAGTTAATTCCTTTTTTTCCTCTTCAGGGGGCGCTTATTAAATACAATTGACATTAGCGTGGTTTTCGTGGTCATAAGTTATTTAAACAACAGTAAGATGCCAATAAACCATTTTTGTCACCGCACGAAAGGTTCTGATTTGTTTCTGAATTCAAAAGTTGGTGAATTAACAATTTTTTTTTCCGTGTAATCCAATTTTGACTATTAGAGGATCATTTCTGAAGAACAGGATATAGAGAAGTTCGTATATCTTTTCAGTTATTGTATTCTATCAATCTACTCCAGGACACCATGCTTGAAATCAAATAGGAATTCAAACATAATTGGCAAAAATCCAATTCAAGTTTGATTGCCCCCTGAATCTTTACCGTTTACTTCTGCTAGATGATCCTTCCACAGCCAGCCTATTCAGTCAGCATCCATCTCGCTGATCTGACCGTAGAAGTGGTAATGATAAAGCATTCCAGGACTATGTACATAAATATATCAATAGCAAACATTGAAATAAGTGAATTCGCTTAAACCAAAACAATATTCAATCCTGAACAAGACAATGTCTTCCATTACTCTTACAATTTCTGGAAGTGTGTTTTTAGGCGGTTAGATATCGTCGATTTAATTTTGATATAGTTAGTAGTAGAAGTATCTCATTTATGGATTTTCATACAGTTAACGGAAAATGATCACACAAAATCTAGACTCATAATTACTTTACTATTAACTCCAAATAATCACCATTAATGACTTTTGGTGATACTAAAGTATGTGGTTCAGTGGAACAATAAAAACAGAGATATCATCAATGAAAGCGCAATCTCCAAATCAGATATTTGCTATCGATAAGATTGTGTCGTGCTGCAAAGATATTTGTAAATCTTCATAAATTTTGATATTTGCCAGCAGGATACTTCTACTTAGTAGTAGAAGTCATTTAATAGCTATCAATTCTCCTCTATTCACTGTTTTTTGGCATGCACGCAAGGAAAATCAAAAAAACCAGTACCAATTATTATAATTTTACCTTTTATTAGTTGAACTGCAACCTTAACCGTTTCATCATCTTTTTCAGATAATAGTAATTAATGATGTCGTTTGTGTCCATCGATGAATCATCAGCACTTCGACGATGATCTCGTTTGTGTCCATCGATGAATCATCAGCACTTCGACAATGATGTCGTTTGTGTCCATCGATGAATCATCAGCACTTCGACAATGACGTCATTTGTGTCCATCGATGAATCATCAATACTTCGGTCCGAGATTGTCCGTCAACGCTACCCTCATCATTCATCTTCCACGTGTACTGCAAGGCATAAGCACAGGGACACAAACATAGGAACACGGACACATACACAGACACATAGATACACAGAGGACACGTTCACTGTTGATTCTGAACTACTTCCAAGAAGTTCAGAGCTATTCAATCACTTCATTGGTGAGTCCTCAATGATGTGGTTACATGCTTATTTTATTTGTGTTATTATCACATTTTGTACACTAATCATTTAATTATATGAAATTAAAATTGGAAATAAGATCTTTGTTCGCTTTTGAAAAGCCAATAACCAGTAGTGCATGTTGAGGAACAACGCTGAAATTATTAGCTTGTTGCTGAGAATGTCAGAAAGGATTTTCGTTCCACTTTTGCGGTTTAAGTACAGAGCATTTGAACAGGGATTAACAGAAAACGGAACCGATTTTAATATGAATCATTCTTACAAATACATTACTTCATCATGCTGACCTTGACAGCTGAATTATTGGCAAATGCTTCAATTGGCAGTATCAACTATTGCTCGGTGGTGGAAGACCATCCCATAATCAAGCAAGAAATCATCTTTCACGTCGTACTTCAGATGTTGTGATGCACTTCTAACACATTAAACCAGCACTGATAAACCAGATTATGGCACTTAGTTAATATTCAAGAAAATGGAACCATTTGTCTGACGTATATTCCATTTTTCCGCACCCTATATAACAGATTCCATTTCGTCTCAATTTCATTTCTAAAAGTTCATTGCTGAAATATATAAATCTGTAAACTCCCCATTCAATCCTTAAGTCAGCTTCACAACTTGTGTTGCCAAATTTCTCGATTACAAAAATTAAATTTAATTGTATTAATCGAAATCATTGCAATTTGTGTTAAACATTTTGCAAATATGACGGTTAAAGTTTAATTATGATAACGTTTTGATTCGTTAGAAATTTCTCATTGTTTCACATTCACTCATATGAATCAAATTCTCCTCTCCCCCTCTCCATTTTCTATTCAATCAATGACTGTTATCATTTTTTAATGAAGAATGATGTATTCTGAGATGTTATACTTCATATTACGCTTCATAACATCGCCTTATCAACGAAGACAAAAAAGTTCACGTTGTACTCGTAACGACCGATAGCGAAGCATTAATAAAACATGGAGCATATTGAAATATCTTTACAGCACACCGAATCAAATATGCCCCGTAAAGCATAGTTCATGGCTTTTCTCAAGAAAATTCATCACGTTTTTCAAATTTTTCTGTTAAAACCACTAAATCATATTTCCTTTTTCGACATTATTAGAAATATTTCAGCGCTGTGATGAACAAACCCATTAACAAACAATGGGTCAAACAATGGGTTTGTTCATCACAGCGCTTTCAGTCAACGCTTTCAGTCAAAGCTTTCAGTCAACAACCTTTGAACACGAAATTCAACGCTTTTAGAACCTCTACACGTTGTTATTCTTACATAAATGCAAGTTTGATATTTACAGTAACAACTATGAATTTCTCTTTTTCTCTCACTATTAGTTCCAAAGTGATTAAAATTTTCTAATTATGTTTTTTTATCAAAGACATAGAGAAGGCAATCATTACAAAACGAGGCCAATACGAGAAATGGTTATTTTTACCTTGACGATTTTTAAAATTTGTCTTCTAGAAAGTGATACTTTGGTTTACATTTTCTGGTGTCTATGAGACTGTTTATATTTACAGCAATTCACAACGTTTGTTAAAGTGGTGATGGGTTACAGTTACTTTTATTAATCAATGAGACTGCTCAAATAAAAGTTGATATTGGAAGAATGCTTTAAAATCGAAGGATGCAAACCTACCAAACCTATAGCACACTTGAAAAAAGCTTCCTTCATAATAATGCAGCATTGCTACTACTAAAGAAATCAGTGAAAGTTTGTAGACACTAAGTATTTTGATTTTGCTAACTAAGCGGTTATCACACACTTATAAAGGCCTACATTCAATTACTAGATTCATCTCGTAGATTTATGTAAAGTTTCCATTTCTGTGTTAAAAACTTTGTTTTTTAATTTGTGGATTAAATTCAAATATTTCGGCGGAAAAAAGTTGCATTGCTTCTTTTGTAATTTTAATTTTTCGAGATTCGTCATTAATTATCTCTAATCATATTAAAATACTAGAACTTGTTTTAACCTTTCAAAGCAGTTCAGAACAAGAAAGAAGGAATAATTAAATGCTATTTTTGTTGCAATTTCCTATAGAGATTTTGTTTCCTTAATTTTTTTTCGCTACTTCAGCAAATGCATCCCAGTCGGTAATTTTATGATTATAGCCCACGTTCCAGGCTTTCTTGACTGAAAATCTCCTGTTTCCTTACGTCTTTTTCTCCACTCATATAAAGCTATCTTGCCAATTTTAAACCTTTTGGCAACATCTGCTATGCTTTCTCCTTCATCTAAAACTTCCTTTACTTTTTTTAAGTCATAACTTTTTCTTATATCATAACTGCTGGCATCTTTATCTTCACTACTATAAGTCCTTATCTTACCTCTCTTGGACTATTATGGGAAGGGCTATATATTATATATAATTATATATAATTTTATTATATAATTATATAGTTGTATATAATCAGTCAGTTCTTTTTATTTGATTTTCTCTAACTTTTTCATCTCGACAATCATTTGTTGTATTTGCTTTGCTTTGGAAATTGAATTCTAAGCTTTGAATTAATTAACTATTTGATCATTGACCATGTTACGCCATACTAGATTAGTTAAATATCTTATAATTTATCTTCTTGTATGACAATTCTCCGCTTGAGCACTTGCAGCAATTTCTCACTGCATTGGCTTACTTTGATTTGAACGACCAAGCTTTTTTTCGAAAATTGGCGGAAAGTGATTTTGATCATTTCATTGCGAATCGATATAAAAGAGGCAAAAAGGCCAGTGATCAAGCAAACTATTATTTTGTCTTGTATAGCACCTCCTTTTTTAAAGTCTTACTTTCTAAAGTTATTGTGCATACGTGAAATTATTTTAGGCAACATAAGGCATTTCTCGGTTATGTCAATAATTCCACTGCATCAGTCATTTCCAGTGTTTTTCTTCATCATAAGTGCTGTTTGGGCAGTTGACAATTCTCGTTTTGATAAAAGAATAGTGCTTTTAGATGGCGCAAATGACAAGAACGCACTTGAAATCTCAGACGGTAGTTTTAAATCCATGTTTCCCAGTTTCCATAAGGTTAAGCAACGGATTGTTCAGAAATGAAATAGAGTTTGTAAGTGTTAACTGTCATACAAAAATCATTTTTTATTTAATAACCGAGAGGAATAAAAATTTTCTCAGCAATCGAATAAGTGTTTTAGCAGTCAGTTCTTAAATCGATTTTTATTTAGGCAAAACAATGAAACGAGTGCATCGAGATATGGGAGCACTGACTGGACCATTGGTCAGTGCTGTTGTAACTGGCATAATTGGTAAATTGTTATGACTTTCCTTAAATTTCTTTTACTTGAAAATGAATGCCAAACAACGTCATTCCAGAACGAGAAGTGAAATAAATTGACGGGAAGATTGGAGTTTTCACAAATTTTGGAAAGAGTTTGAAGTTACTTACTCAAAGGTAAGCTTAGGACATGAGAAGAGACACGTACGCGTTGAGAAGGACGCTGAGCCAGCAATTCAGGCTATTTTGCATGGCATCATTGCTTGTTATCAATTTTCATAGTGGTTGCTATAAATGAAAATATCTGCAAAGTGTAATGTACACGGGAAGAAAGGTAATCCGAATTGTCTTCCCATAATGGGAGAAATTTCCCTAAATTACATTTCAAAGCGGTGCGATCTCTTCTCATAAGTAATTCAGAAAAGGTTTCTGGCTTGTAATTTGAAGAAGTCCTAACTGTTATACCCCCTTATTGTGAAATGAAGATGAACACCTTGAGCTTCCGCAATTCGAAAATTTTGATGTTCTGCCATCCAAAGACGTTTTCGGATTTAAAAGCAAATTGTAAATTTTATGAGTATTGCGTATCTTTCACTTTATTATGCTCAGATTATTTTATTTTTCTTCAAGTTCCGAGAAACAGCTGTGATTTTTACTCAGAAAAAAGACTGATTTGAGGAATGACAACTGAAGCAATTTTGGATTCAACGATTGATCGTTCATGTCCTTCGAATGGTGGTTGCAAGTGGTTCGGGACAGCTCCATTTTGTATTGGACACTGTCAAACAGGATATGACTATATACGGAGCAGCAACGGACGCTGCGATAGCAAGTTGTTTGCTAGGACATGTAAACCGGATCCAAGTTTCGGCGTGCCCTGTAGCACCGCTTTCGGTGGAATTTTTGAAAAACATTTTTGTTGTAAGTAAGTTTGCCTTTGTTTGAAATTTCAAATAACTTCAAAATCTAGTGCTTAGTAAATATTGGCAATGTGCTTCATTTGATTTTTCAAAATTCTCGCTAATTACTTATTGATTATTGTATTTTATCACATACTAAAACACCAAAATAATCAAATATTAACTTGCTACCAGTTTGTTTATTATTGTTTGAATTTGCAAATCCAATCTTCCAACTTCAGGAGTGATCCATCTGAATGCACGTGGAGTGGTCGCTGGATGAGTGCATATACTGCACGTAATATTTACTGTCGATACGATAATCATGGTCATTGTGGTCATCTTAAATGTTCTATAAATCATTTCAGTTATAAAGTAATTCTCTTGTTATGTTTCAAGCGACTACCTTTTTTTCCTTTCTGTTTTCTCGATTTCTTTTTCTTATTTTTCGATTTTCTTGTAGTATTCCTTTTTCATTTTTTTCAATCAAAATTTTTCGATTCTCGAAAAAAATTTCGAGGTTCTTAATTTATTTATTGAATGGAAAAAAATTTCCGTTCTTGATTTATTTATTGAATAAACGTTGTTTCCGTTCGTACTATATGTTTTTTTTCGCTTTATGCGTTCAGAGAGATTAAAATTCTGTCAGGCATCATTTCAGGCTGAAAACTCAACTGAAATAAATGGCGATCATTGCGATCAGATTTCACTGTTTGGTCTGAAGGGTAACGCAACATGCGGTTATATTGCATGGTTTCGTAGAGGATCTAACGAAAAAATTGATAGCTGGTACAAAACCAAATGAAATATATCATATTGTTAATAAATGTATATCTGTATCGTATGCCTATTTTATGCAGTGCATGATAAATTTATTTGGTACATTCATCCTACAATATGCTAACGAGTACCTTGCATACCACTTTCACTGTTATCATCTGTTATCGTTGAAATGATTGATATGGTGAGGGATAATACGTTGCTTAAAAATCAGTAAAGATATGAATAACTTTCATATTAACTTTCATATTTCATATTTGTAATCTTTGTAGCTCAAATAAACTACAAGCCTCAGCGAATGTTTTTTTGTGTTTATAACATTATTTCATTTATTTTGTCAGCTTCTAAATTGTTAACAGTTAAATTTAATTGCAAATTTACTTTGCTTTGGACGTCGTTCTGACTTTCTATACAAACTATTAATCCGTGATATAACCTTCGAAAAACTAATGATAATTAATGATAAACCGTTGAAAGAAAAAAGAACGTAAGCAGACCAGCACTTGTTATATGTAAAAGCCGAAGACAGGAAAAAAGCTAAGCAGTGCTATTACTTCAATAATGACTAAATCTCCGAATAATTTTAACTTTTTTGGCAAGGATGAATGTGATCGAGAATTATGCTGGTACGTCATTAAAAAAAAGCACGGAGAGTTGAAACATATAATCTTTATTTGCGGACATGAAATTTCATTACTTGCCAATGCATTACAATGAAGTGCTGGCATGGATGCGATAAAATGATATATACAATTTTTGACGCTCTGCGGCACCAATCAAAATCGCACATCCTTTCGGACGACGGCAAGAAATTGTCCTAAAACAATTCGCCGACATCCAGTTTTACCAAATCTTTCCTGATGAACTCTTTCAAAAGATACTTTCTGTCGCGAAAGTCGCGAAAATTAAAATAAAACTTTATACAAATTTATAAGGAATGTTTTCCGTGATCTCAATTTTGAATAACTTATTTGTATGATTTATATTCCTGAGAATTCTTTTCCATATTTTTCTGGTATTATCGATGATTTACATTCCTTAGAACTCTTTTGGCATTACCGAAACTCGTGTCTTCCCTTAACTATTTCTTATAACATTATGACCCATTGTATTAAACCATTAATTAACTTATATCAAATGATTTATGGCCCTTGTACTAACAGATCCACCCCTTCTTCTCCCCTATATAAACTGTTACTCTAATCGCAATCTTCATTCCAAGTTAGATTCCGTTCATCATTCAGTTCTTCAATCAGTTATTCCGTTCTACGTTCTACATTCTACGTTCATTCCACATTCCACATTCAGTTAAACATTAACTGCTTTCATCGTTGGCGTTACTTCTTTTTCAGTTCACTTCGTGTTTAAACAAAGGGTTTAAGTTCGAGGAGTCCTCACAACTCAAATTCAATCCAACGCACTATTATCAGTGCGATACAAATTTCCTAGATACAAAAGGTTGCGCTACAACAATTTTTTTCCCGACAAATTTTTGGTGCCACGAGCCGGGAACGGACGGAATGTCTACTTCAATCAGTCAATCAGCGCAAGCAACAATCGGCAGGATAACCGAACTTCTGGAAGAAATCAACAAACTTGATTTAACACAACCAGCCGCCGGAGGAACAAAACAAACAATACGAAACCAAGAAACGTATTGTTAAAAACAAAGCTAAACAACTGGAAATGTACGCCGGTAACTTGGAGACAATCAATGAAAAATGGCTGGATCTCATACAACAAATGACGATAGCAACAAAGAGAAAGGAAGAAGAAGAAAAGTATGAGATGTTCAACGACAAACAGGGAATTCTACACATGATTAATAATAGTAAGGAAGCTATTATTATTCTCAATTCATATTATAATGATTTTAAACTAGCAATTCGACAAGAAAAGTCATCGGCTACGAAGGAAAGGGAAATGGTCAATCCCTCACCCGTTTGTCATTCAACAATAAACTTACCCAAGTTACCACTACCAACTTTCAGTGAAGATATCAAGCTATGGAGAGAATTCTGGAATAGCTTCAACACAGCTATTCACCTTCAGGAAATTCCAGACATCCAAAAACTCAACTATTTGATATCATGCTTAAAAGGAGAAGCATTGGAAGCTATAAGAGGATTCGATGTAGCTCCAGAGAATTACGAATTAATAAGACAGGTTTTAATCGACAAATATGGTAACCCTGCAATAATCAAGAAATCACTATATAAGGAATTCAATTCCATTCAACGGAACGACAAGGAATGGAAAACAAGAGTCGAAGCAATGGAAAAAACTCTTCGACAGTTGGAAGCAATGGGCGACAATCTGGAACATCCCAGTATTGAAACAACAATCGAAAGTAAACTACCACCATGGATTTTGGAAAAAGTCTACCAGATGAAGGAAGAAAAAGAATCCTGGTCAGTAAGTAGTTTACGAGAATTTCTAATGGCATTAGTCCACAGAAGCGAAGAAGCAAACAGGAATCAAAAACCCCAACAGGAACCAATTCCAAAAAGAGTGGTTCATTCTCAAAGGGAAAGAGGAACCTCCGCCCTATTCATAACAAAACAATCAAATGAGGTAAAAAACCCTCAATCAGGCAATAAGTCAAAGGTCAACAAGGAAAAAAGACCTTGTATATTTTGCAACAAAAACCATTGGGATAACGAATGCCCAAAGTACTCTACGGCCAAACAACGATACGAACGCCTGAAGGAGCGAGCTCAAGGCGTGCACTAACTGCTTCCGTACGAAGCATGCAACAATTGACTGCAATCAAGGGAAACGAATATGTTTCCACTGCAAAGGCCAACACAAGACGGCATTATGCTACAAGAAATATTGCTCGACCAATATTAGATTATTTAACGGATAAACTACAAATTATTAATCCAACTTCTTACGATATGAATTCCATCACACGAAACAATTAGACGAGTCGGATGGATATTGGAGACGACCAGACATCATGAATGACTGAATAGAATGACTGACTGTTGAACTGAACAAAATGATGAACTGAACAGGAATGATGAACTGAACAGAATGATTGACTGAACAGAATGATGACTGTTGAACTGAACAGGAATGATGACTGAATAGATGAATGTTGGACTGAATGAAGAATATGGGATATGGAACAGTTTATATAGTCGAGAAGAAGAGGTGGATCTGGTCATTTAAGGGCCATAAATCATTTTATATAAGCTGATTAATGGCTTAATATGACAGATCATAATGTGATAGGATGAAAATAGTTAGGGGAAGACACGAGATCTGGCGATGAACAATAATAGATAATAGCATAAAAGTATAAGATTAATTCTAATGGATATAATTATACAATTGAAGTATGGGAAAAAATTCAAAAAATGAAATCACGGAAAATATTCCTTATGAATTTATATAAAATTTTATTTTAAGTTTCGCGACTTTCGCGACATTGCGGAGAGAGGGGGGTTGATGTGTTTGAAGAGTGGATAACTGGATTATAGGATAAAGGAATATAACGATTACATGGATTTTTATCGTTATGTCCAGTTAGGGGAGCTTTTGATACATAGAGGATGAAAAATAAAGTTAATTAATTTGAATTTCAATTCTATAACAATTATTATAAATAAAATTACAAAACTACATATACCGATAGCAATAAATTTCCAATGAGCTATTATATGTGTTAATTCTTCTTCTATTGTCTTCGTGGTTTTTCAAATTGTATTGTTAGCTGTTCGATTAATTCTTCTCTTTGCTGTTCTACTTCTGTCCAAAGGTTACCAAAGGAAAGAAGTTTCAATTCTTCCTTCGCATTTTCCGTTAAATGGAGACGACTGACTAACTTTTTTGTGATGAAGATGACTGTGAGCCTGGATCGAATAATACCATGACTTCTTCTTGACTCTCCGGCTTGCTTGGGTTGACTGCTTCTATTTCTTTACATATTAGCAGAACCTTCTTACCTTGATGATTGATTGGTTGATTTAATGAATTTATGATGATTGTTGAATTTCTTTCTTCTTTGCTGGATCCAATATTGGTCGAGCAATATTTCTTGTAGCATAATGCCGTCTTGTGTTGGCCTTTGCAGTGGAAACATGTTCGTTTCCCTTGATTGCAGTCAATTGTTGCATGCTTCGTACGGAAGCAGTTAGTGCACGCCTTGAGCTCGCTCCTTCAGGCGTTCGTATCGTTGTTTGGCCGTAGAGTACTTTGGGCATTCATTATCCCAATGGTTTTTGTTGCAAAATATACAAGGTCTTTTTTCCTTGTTGACCTTTGACTTATTGCCTGATTGAGGGTTTTTTACCTCATTTGATTGTTTTGTTATGAATAGGGCGGAGATTCCTCTTTCCCTTTGAGAATGAACCACTCTTTTTGGAATTGGTTCCTGTTGGGGTTTTTGATTCCTGTTTGCTTCTTCGCTTCTGTGGACTAATGCCATTAGAAATTCTCGTAAACTACTTACTGACCAGGATTCTTTTTCTTCCTTCATCTGGTAGACTTTTTCCAAAATCCATGGTGGTAGTTTACTTTCGATTGTTGTTTCAATACTGGGATGTTCCAGATTGTCGCCCATTGCTTCCAACTGTCGAAGAGTTTTTTCCATTGCTTCGACTCTTGTTTTCCATTCCTTGTCGTTCCGTTGAATGGAATTGAATTCCTTATATAGTGATTTCTTGATTATTGCAGGGTTACCATATTTGTCGATTAAAACCTGTCTTATTAATTCGTAATTCTCTGGAGCTACATCGAATCCTCTTATAGCTTCCAATGCTTCTCCTTTTAAGCATGATATCAAATAGTTGAGTTTTTGGATGTCTGGAATTTCCTGAAGGTGAATAGCTGTGTTGAAGCTATTCCAGAATTCTCTCCATAGCTTGATATCTTCACTGAAAGTTGGTAGTGGTAACTTGGGTAAGTTTATTGTTGAATGACAAACGGGTGAGGGATTGACCATTTCCCTTTCCTTCGTAGCCGATGACTTTTCTTGTCGAATTGCTAGTTTAAAATCATTATAATATGAATTGAGAATAATAATAGCTTCCTTACTATTATTAATCATGTGTAGAATTCCCTGTTTGTCGTTGAACATCTCATACTTTTCTTCTTCTTCCTTTCTCTTTGTTGCTATCGTCATTTGTTGTATGAGATCCAGCCATTTTTCATTGATTGTCTCCAAGTTACCGGCGTACATTTCCAGTTGTTTAGCTTTGTTTTTAACAATACGTTTCTTGGTTTCGTATTGTTTGTTTTGTTCCTCCGGCGGCTGGTTGTGTTAAATCAAGTTTGTTGATTTCTTCCAGAAGTTCGGTTATCCTGCCGATTGTTGCTTGCGCTGATTGACTGATTGAAGTAGACATTCCGTCCGTTCCCGGCTCGTGGCACCAAAAATTTGTCGGGAAAAAAATTGTTGTAGCGCAACCTTTTGTATCTAGGAAATTTGTATCGCACTGATAATAGTGCGTTGGATTGAATTTGAGTTGTGAGGACTCCTGGAACTTGGGTAATTAAACCCTTTGTTTAAACACGAAGTGAACTGAAAAAGAAGTAACGCCAACGATGAAAGCAGTTAATGTTTAACTGAATGTGGAATGTGGAATGAACGTAGAATGTAGAACGTAGAACGGAATAACTGATTGAAGAACTGAATGATGAACGGAATCTAACTTGGAATGAAGATTGCGATTAGAGTAACAGTTTATATAGGGGAGAAGAAGGGGTGGATCTGTTAGTACAAGGGCCATAAATCATTTGATATAAGTTAATTAATGGTTTAATACAATGGGTCATAATGTTATAAGAAATAGTTAAGGGAAGACACGAGTTTCGGTAATGCCAAAAGAGTTCTAAGGAATGTAAATCATCGATAATACCAGAAAAATATGGAAAAGAATTCTCAGGAATATAAATCATACAAATAAGTTATTCAAAATTGAGATCACGGAAAACATTCCTTATAAATTTGTATAAAGTTTTATTTTAATTTTCGCGACTTTCGCGACAGAAAGTATCTTTTGAAAGAGTTCATCAGGAAAGATTTGGTAAAACTGGATGTCGGCGAATTGTTCTAGGACAATTTCTTGCCGTCGTCCGAAAGGATGTGCGATTTTGATTGGTGCCGCAGAGCGTCAAAAATTGTATATATCATGAACCAAGATGGATCGGCAAATTTAACAATAAGTTCGCCCCTTGAAGCAGATAAATCTCATTGCATCTGCTACAATGTTGTTGGTGTGGATGTCGGATTCGAAAATCCTACTTTTGCATGTTTAGAAGTTGATTACGAGGAAGTTGATCACGATCCCACTGGACATTTGGCTACCAAAATTCCACAAACATTAACATTTTATGAACTGGATCTGGTTTGAACCACGTTGTTCGCAAATATGCTGAGCCTTTAGTTGAATAAGGGAAATATTTTGATTTCAGTGCTTGGTGGACAAGATGGGCCTAGTGGCGTCATTGTTTGTTGCGAGAATTATCTTGTTTATAAAAATCTGGGTGATCAACCAGATATCAAGTGTCCAATACCGCGAAGAAGAAACGAACTAGATGATTGCGATCGTACCGTTATCATTGTTTGTGCCACCACAAAAGTTTCCCAACAAAAAATTTTGGTGCCACGAACCGGGACCATGTCTGACACCTTACTGTCAACACAAAACCGGCACTACAGAAGTTGGGACACCTCATCGAGGAAACCAAAGGGTTAGACTTAACGCTTCTCGACCAGCAGCTACCAAACAATGAGTCTCCAAACAATGCGAAGCGAGAAGAAGAATCCTCAATCAAAGAATCAAATTCCTCGAGTTATATATATTGGCATGATCGAATAGACCAATGAAAAATGGCTGGAATTTGTCCAGAAAGTTTCGCCGCCGCAGAAGAAGAAGGAAGAGGAAGAGAAATATGCAATGGTAATCAACGAGAAAGGTATTTTAACTTTATTAAATAGTGGTAGAGAAACGGTCGTAATTCTAAAATTACACCAAGATGAGATTGAAGCAACATTAGAGGAATCAGGTAGGGCTCAAATAAAATCAATAGCCCCACAACAACCCCAACAACTTGGGGCAACGGTGTCAGAATTAAGTGAAGCTCAAGCTTGGGTTGAGTACAAACTTGGTGTTGTGAAAGTTGTGATGAGTTGTGGTTGAGAGAACGGGTTGAATTGAATGTTGTGCAGTCTCAATCTCAAACTTGGGTAATTAAACCATTTATTACAATTATTAATGAACGCACGCGAACATAATTAGAAACATTAATAAACGCGAAAAACATAAAAATATAAAAGAACTGGATGATGAGATTGATGAATATCGCCATGAAGAAAAAACAGTTATAATGGAAGTTTGACAGTCTATTTATAGTATTAGGAGGGGGGTCAAAGACGTGATAAGTTGATCATAATGTGAAATAATAAAGGATAAAATAATGATATGATGGGGAGATCATAAGATCAAATAATGAAGGATAGAATAAAGACGTGATAAGTTGATCATAATGTGAAATAATAAAGGATAAAATAATGATGTGATGGAGAGATCATAAGATCAAATAATGTCCTTATTATTTATCTACAGCTTGAATTTTTGGATGTAAGACTACAAAAATAAGAAATTAATCTTACATCATAAAATTAATTATATTTATTTACTTATTGAAACTCGCGGTATAGGTTTCGCGACACTTGGGTAATTAAACCTTTTATTATCTAACTTCAAACCGCTCGTTAAACAAATGCAGAAAGAAAATGTATAAGCGAATGAGGAAACAAGCGAGTGAATAAACGAAAAACAAATAAAGAATGAATCAATGGATGAATGAAGATCCTTACCTCAGAGAATTGACTATTTATATACCATATTAGAAAAGGAGGGACTAAGCTTAATAGAAAGGTCATAAGATCATAAGATCACAATGATAAAGGAGTTGGATTAATTATGGTTCACTGTAGAGAAGTTACAACGGCGGTATCTGTCGCGAAAGTCGCGAAAATTAAAATAAATTTTATACAAATTAAATGGAATGGTTTCCATGATTCATTAGTTATCTCATTCAATTATTTGTCTAATTTGCATTTCTTAGATTTATTTTCCCATCAAATTCAAATGTGTTTTTTTCCCCAGATCTTTGTGTTCCGGTTATACGTAAATTCCTTTCCTAACAATCACTCCAAATATTCTCATCTCATCCTAATTTTCTCATTACCATACTTATATGTTAATTGGGTCTGAACAGTTTCCGGTGTAAACCACTCCTTCTTCTAGACTATATAAACTGTACCCTTCATTCCAAGACATTCTAAGGATTCCAGTCTTGCTCACAAGATTCGCTTTATTCGCTATTCTACTGTTTACTATTCACTTTATCTTTCGTTCTGAAATAAAGGGTTCAATTACCCAAGCCGAGGTGTTTCGCACTACAACGAACACACTCTGCTCACACACGGTTGCGCTCAACAAAAATTTCCCGACAGTATCTTTAATGTGATACAATAACAGAATGTGATTTACATAGGCAAAAAATGTCACAACGGATGTGATTTACATAGGCAAAAAATGTCACAAAAATGTTACAAGAAAATTACTAATTTATACTAAGAGCAAAATCACTTCCCCGAATTCGGTTTTTCCGACATCGGGATACCGCTGCGATTGAATACAGAACTGCTTGCTCCGTAGTTGATTCCACCCTTTTTATAGTAGTATAGACAATGAAGGATTTGGATCGTTAGAGTTACACAAAGGATCTACTTACGAATACATAAAGAATTACATACTAGTAATTAGGATCATGAGCTTAATCGTTACAAAAGGAGCTTGGTCTACTACCATAAACATCGCGATTTAGATAATGAGATAATGAACATGGAAGATTTACAGCGTACAATGGGGCTTCGTCAATTAAACATCACTCACTACATGGTATACAATTATAATCAATACATCAGAAAAACTATTTGAATCATTCAACTAAAATACTGAAAGAAAAATTTGCTTCGGTTTTTTCTGACGATATTGCGTGTCATGTTTAACAAACTAATCTTTGCACATTATATTCAGATATGTTTATTGTATCATAAACGTAGTCTTTTCACAAAAAATTGAAATTTTTTTGAAAATCAATTGTTAAAAATTACTCTTCATAAAAGCAAGATTTTGAATCAAGAATCATAGCATTTAGCATGATGTTATAGAAGCTCATATCTCTCACAACCATCTCCAAAACAAATTTATTAGTCAGTAGCAAAATCAGCAAATAATAAAAACCAAAAAAACTGCTCAGCATAATGGCAAAAATGGCACGACGTCTATTCAAGATCATCAGCTAGTTCATTGGATAGAGCAGTATTGCATCAATTTAAGGACAGAAATTAAAAATATTTTAAGTCGGAGTGCACATGTCGGTTATTAACAATACATTTATTAACGATAGATCCATCAGCGGGGATAAAAGTGCTACGCATCACTTTATATTCTCTTATACTGCTCCACAGCATTATGCAATATTTCAATAAAAAAGCTATCATACAATGTGGAACTTATGAATGGTTAATCGGTAAATGCATATAGAATTGCAACCATTTGCAAACAAACTAATTATTGTTTTTTTTTTTTTTTTTTTTTTTTTTTTTTTTAAACAATGGCATTTGTCGTGAAAGTTGTGTTGAGTTGAAGATGAGAGGCCGGGTTGGATCGAATGTTGTGAGGTCTAAGATGCGTTAGGACGATAAGCCGCTTTGTAAACCTTTCTTAAAACGTACGTATGAACGAGTAAGTATAAGACTGTATAAATGTACGAATGTACAGTTTGAGGATCGAGTGTCTATATATACGACTGTAGAAGAGGCGGGATTAAA
Organism: Mansonella perstans; assembly: GCA_037074765.1. Lineage (NCBI taxonomy): Eukaryota > Metazoa > Nematoda > Chromadorea > Rhabditida > Onchocercidae > Mansonella > Mansonella perstans. Next base: position 49,948 of record JBAMDO010000205.1, read on the forward strand.
AGCTTAATATAAAGATCATAAAGTTAAAGTGATAAAAGAGGGGATTAATTATGATTGACAATAGATGATTTACAACAGCAGCGTCTTCGAAGCGATACCAAACTATTTGTCAGAATAAATAAACAAAGATGTTATTGGTGAAAAGATTGACAATTTATAGTGGTGAAGAGGGGGAATTAATTGCTTAAAACAATTGTTTGGTAGTATAGCGCAGTAGCTGCTGCTTTGTTAGCTTACTGTAGAAAAGAAGATTGACAATAATACAAATCCTTTGTTGTAGATAAATATCTTAAGTTGCTGTTAATAAAGCATTTTCCTTGTATGAATAGAAAGGATGTGAATTTACATGACAACAAAAAACACGGAAATAAATCTAAAAATGCAGATCAAACAGATAAAAGAATGAGATAATTGATGAATCATGGAAAGCATTCCATTTTAATTTGTATAAAATTTATTTTAATTTTCGCGACTTTCGCGATAGCATTAGTCAGTTCGCTAAATAAGACCAAGCAATCAGTGTGCACATCAAGCTCAATAATCTTTATCCGATCTTCCGAGGAACCTTAACAGCAACAACATAGATGTTCAAAAAAGAAACAAAAGGACATGAATAAATGAATACGGTACACTTTAAGTATGAAATATAAACAGATTAATGAACAGTTTTTGGAATACCAAAGAAAAACTCTGCAATCCCTATATAATACACCATTTGTGCGATACCGAAAAGCGGCGCCATTACCAACATTCGACATACCGCACCTTTAAATAATGCCCTCGAGCCTTCATGTCGTAATATTTTCCTAGAAAATCATTCTTTTATATAAAAAAAAAAAAATCGGACAAAACATCGAGAAATTTGGACTCATCAATGGAGGCAGAAACATACATCAGAGCATCATAAATGTTCCGATATTCTGTTTCACCCTCACCACGGTTGATTAGTTGCATGCGTGTTTTGATTACTGAAATCTCAAACAGCACAATTACTTAGTTTGCATGGAAATATCAAAGCAGTGTATCTGACTATAAGAGAATGTGGGCATACAGACCTTACGCCCAGCGGTTTACTCTACAATCTACAATAACTTGCATAGTTGAAGAACGACATGGCGCTTCATTTTTCAAAAAAAAGAAACCTATAAAAGAATCAAAATTCAGGAAAAAAATCAGAAAGAACTGAATAAATCTTCAAAAGAACTGCAATCATGGATTTATCAAACCACCGTCTAATGGCGTTACGACAAACGAGCTGAAAGCAGCTGCTGTCAAACCAGCACAAAATGAAGCGTAAAATACAGTGCCTCCGCTTCCATCGCTAGAAGGAGGACCCTAAAACAAACATTGACAAAAAAATTATAAATTACTGCATAAAATGAAACTAGAAAATTCCGATGACAAATGAAGACAACAAAAAATTGTTAAAAGAAAGGTAATACTAACCAAACTGTTCAAATATGCAAATGATGGAAAATATAAGACGGAAAATGAGACATCACGAGCCATCGTTGGAGCGATACCCCTATAGAGACCAAAAATACCTCGTTTTCTTAACAATTCCATTGTCAAAGCAATCGCAGATAATTTTTTTGGTTCCATTGGGCCTAAACAATTTTTTCGTTTAATCCTAAGAAGTCAAAACTATTTCAGTTTGTACTTAAAAAGCAAAATGCTTTCAAAGTGAAAGACTGAAAATGAAAAATTTCTGAACCAAACAAAATAGACCTGCCGTTCTTCCTGCATCTTGCATTTGAATTTTAAGAAGTTCCATTGGCGTAGTAACAATGATCTGGCACAATCCTGCTCCACCACCAGCTAACATCCCTCTTATTATAGGCAATTGTTCTTGATTTGGTACAGCAAGGTGGAATCGAAAAAAATCATTTGCAACTAGTTTTATAGCCTTTTCGGGCGTTATAAGTAATAAATTCACTCCAATTCCAGAGTAAATTCTGCGTATTTTTGCAAAAATAGTTCTTCCGCCATGAAACCATGTTTGCCTTGCACAATCGACTCTTGAAAAAAATTCCGCTTCAAAGAAGATTATCAAAACTCACAAAATTCCAAACCCATAAGGAGACAACAGAATTACTTATAGCTAATGTTAATTTAAGCATTGGTGAAACGCATCCTAGAATGCTGTTATCCAGTAATGAAAAAATAAAGAATTACAAACAACGAAAAATTAACTCACATTCCTTTATATTGAATTCTTCCGTCAATAGCAACTCTTTGATTTTGTAGACGGGTTTTCACTAAATCAATTGGAAAGACGCATGCTATGCCTACCATACCAGCGATTCCACCATTTATTACTTTTGGCAGATACCTAAGGAGTTAACCATAGTATTTTTTAAAACTGAAATTTGTTTAGAATCTGCATAGCAATAGAAGTAGAAAAGGATAACAGACTCATTTCGCAGACACCACATCAAATTTGATAAATTCCAAACTACGCCAGAAAAAACGATTAAGGAACTTACGCAAAATTTTGCGAAGAATTTGTTATTTTTGCTTTATCCATATTCGAAGACAAGGAGAAAATTAAAATGACTGAAATGATGAAGATATAAAGCACGAAGCCACTGCCCTTCTGCAGGAAGCAGTGCTGAAGGTCATTTTTATTTATTTGTCTAATCCTAAGCTTTTATTTTTTTAAGTGTGTGGCAAGAAGAAAAAAAAAGATTTTGGTAAAGAACTGAAAAATGTTCAAAATAGGGCTGCGAGGAGTAAATAGGTATTCGAACACTTAGACAAAAGCAAAAGATCGACACTGTATACAGTAAAGCACGTAACGTTTTGCCAAACGAAAAATGATAATATGCATCCTACTTTCTATTCATTTATAAAGTGTAGGAAATCACACATCAAAATTGATACCATGAGCTGATTTTACCGAACTGTAATCTTATATCCTGTACTATATTATGTATGAACGATCATCAATACTACTTAAACTATGTTCCATAATAAATCTAACATGAATTGATGCAATTGTTAGATGACTATATTTTAATTGCACCGGTCCGCTTTTCCGTTCAAACTGTTACTAAAAATTAAATGTTGGCATAATACCTATTTTTTAAAGAAGAAGATGGGACAAGTGGGAAGATAGGAAGACCGGAACTGAATTGTATGAGGCTGTTTGAATATGAAATCTAACAAACAGATAAATTGCAAATTAAAAGAAAAGCAAAATGCACACACAGTGTTTGCATCAGTTGATTTCACATTATTCGAACATAACGATATGAGATTTCAGTTAACCCAATTAGTTCAGCTTGTTCGAAATACTTGCTTATACCTGAACAGCATAAGGAATAAAACCAAAAAAGTCAGCAAAAATAACGTGTAAAAGTGCTTTTAATTTTTCCATCATCAGAAATTTTATAATTATATCAATACTGGAAAATAATATGCTTGTTGAGTACATAATACTTCACTAACCTAATGCTTCACATTATCAAAAAAAAAAAAAAAAAAACGAGTCTGTTTTCTCATTAAAAGAAAACAGACTTTGTAACAGCAATCAATTAAAAGATTAAGCAGAACCCTCAATAATATACTTGTATAATTACGAAAATAAAAAAATTGGAAACCATAAAAAATTATACCAAAAAACAAAAAATTTAACAGTATAAATTGCAGTACTTATCAAACCATTTAAACGTAGCAGACGTATTTCATATTATCTTGTAAAGAAGATACCTATACGTGTATTAGTTAATCAGTGAAGTACAAAGAACAAAACAAATCCAGCCATTCCGAAAATTTTAACATTAAATGCCATCCTTAATTGATGAACAAATAACGTAAACCGACACAGAAAATGCTCCCAGTATTCATTACCGCTGAACAAGGAAATAATTCAACTGAGTTCGCTAAAATGATGAATGACCATACAAACTTCTTAATGCGCCATCATTATACACACAGCACGAATCAAAATGGTTCACCCATTTCCCGTCATGCAAAATTTCGCCTTTTGTTTGTCATTTATTCTGGTAAATGTACCAGCTAGCTGTTTATAAACTCTTGATACTTTTCTTCATCTCGACTTATATACGTATTCGCATACGTACACAACCTTCCCTCTTCCCTAGTCAAACGTTACAAAGGCCTCAGAAATTTTTGTTCAAATCAGAACTATTGAACAAAGATCGTTGGTTTCACTAAAAAAAAAAAAAAAAATCGTCTCACAGGACACAAGTTTTCTATTTCATCTGAGCACAAAAGGCAAATAATTCTTTCATCCAAACATATCAACTCAAACAGCTCTGCATTTATTTCGTATGAAATTTATACTTGTACAAGAAAACGGCATTAGCAATTACATCCTAATATACCACAAACTGAAACGGTGGGATATTTCCACCGAACACCAAAACATTCAAGTACTATATATGATGCCACCGGTTGTACAATGGTTCCTGCATGGAGTTTACGACACCGACTGCATAACTACTGACATTTAACTCCTTAGATTATTGAAGAAGCTTTATTTATGGAATAAGTTATATACGGTAAGGTTTCCGTACAACAGTCATGTTATAATTCACAATTTTCGAAATATTATTTTACTGATCATTACGAAGCATCAGAAAAGCAACATTTCGGATTAGTGAGATAAAAACCCGTAACGAAACACCGCAATCGTTCAGCAATATCACACATATATAAGATGAATCAGTGATAATATTCTTCATAATATACAATATACCACTATTTGATAAGTGCTTCAAATACTTCAGTTTGAACTTAATTTGCAATGAAACATGTCACATAAATTTTTTTAAATAAAAGTTTCCGAAGCCCATATAAATTCTTTCTTTTCTCTCTTGTTTAATCTCAGCACTTTTAATGAAACTTTAATCCAAAGCATTCTCTTAATGAACTTTACACTGAAGAAAAACTAAAGATCAATAAATTGGCGAATATATTATAAAGTAAGCAACAGCAACAAAGACGTGGGAATACATTTAATATATTTCAACCTATAGACCCAGATTATAAAAGACGAGAGACAAATGAAAACGAAAAGGATTCATTCCCATTAACTAATTCATGATAAAAATGACGGTAACCAAAAATTTACACAGAGTAGATACTTTTGCCCAAAACACGTCTATTGAAAATTAATGCTGAAGAAGGGCAAGGCGCAAATAACCACGCAAAAGCTCATAAATTATGAGTTATGGTTAAAATTGGTCTGAAGCTAATGGTATTAAATCAAAACGGTTTTATTTTTCATGGTTCACAAGAACTTTATCGACGAAACCATAACAATCAAAAATATTACTTCTCGATTTCCGAAGTATTCATCAGTGGTGCTTTGCCAATCTGTCGCACTGTGTGAATAACCTCTATTTGAAAGTAATGACATAAACTTGTTTTTGCATAGCAAATCTTACATCGAGATTCAATCTACAAAAATTAATGACAATGCTAATGAAAGTTAAACTGTTATCGTTGTTAAAAGTATTAAATTTAATGCTGGTCATTTATTTCCAAAACAATGCTTTCATAAGTTACAGATTCGTAACATTTCAAACCTAAACAATTGCATTTCCATTGATGATTAAGCATCAAAACCAACGCTCGAATGTTCAGTCTCTAACTGCGAATCGATCAACCGATTTTTCTTCATTCTTTTCGACGTATTTGTCCAAATAGTTGATACACGAACACAAACGCTATTCAACACAGCGCTTGTTGCATAAACTCCACCTACTGCAGAACATAAACGTACAAGCGTTTGTAGCAGTGAGCTGCAAAGAAAAAATACATAACGTTATATCAAACTTGTTAATGTGACTATGATTATCAAATTAAGCTTGTTAATGCGACTATGATTATCACATTAAGATTGTTAATGTGACTATGGATTACGCTGGTTAACTAATGAATGTATTTTATTTAATCCTTATTTTAAAGTTAAAGAATTCAACGTATTTATGGGATCCTGTCATAAAATCTGCGAAAATGAAACAATGTGAAAAAGAAAATAAATTCATGTGCTGTTCCTGATAAGATCAAAGACTTACGATTGAACACGCCTAACTTCAATGACTGTTGCTGCAAATTCGTAATGAATAATGATAGTTGCATGCTTATGCACATCTTTTTTAGGCGTTTTTTTCTACAAAAATGTTTGACAGCATTTAATACATAAAAAACTGTAACAACATGAATTAACGCATTACTGTGATAGCAAATCCTTTCAATATCATACACAAAAAAAAATCATTTAATAATGTTATGACTAGAAAGATTAAAAAAGGACTAAATGTAATCAAGCAATATATTACTGAAATTGAGTTTTCAGATTTTAATATGTCCACAAAAATTATACTTGCAAAGGCAAACCATGAATGTGACAGAATATTGATACGTAAGTGTAGAACCACCAAAAAAGCCATTATGATATATTCTTGTAGGTACAATCTTTAAAAAATAACGAAATTCGTCTACACCTAAAAAAAAGATCGGTATAAGACCAAAAAGTTCTATCCCTTCGGAAAAAATTGAAATTATATGTTGAAACAATCAAAGCAAATCAGAATACAGAAATGTTCAGTAAAAAGACTGAATATTTCTCCGACAAATGATTCGTTACACAGAAAATAACATAAAAATAATATAAATGTCTTAATCGACATTTCTGTTTTCTGATTCATGTCTGCATTCTGCTTTTTACTGCTAAATTAATTTTCAGACTTATTTGCGATGTTAGCTTCTGTAATCACTTTCCATTAATTTATTAATTTCGCTTGACTGCAATGTCTGAATAGCAGTAAACAAAGCCCGCTGTGTGCTGACAGTGATAATACAGTTCTTCCTTTAAATATTTTCCGATATAATAATCAAGCTAATATTCTCATGAAAAATTACTGTAACAAGCAACGCTGCTAAACTATAATCATAATCCATTATACTGAAGGGAATATTTTAAACCATTTATAAATTTTTCCACTCCGGAAAACTAATATTTAAACGGTAAATTATCAAACTTTTTCGCTGTAAACTCGTCCTGCCTTAGAACTAATATTCAGTAATTGTTGTAAACATTTAATCACACTCCCAACAATATAAACAGTTAAGATCTTCGACTAAAGTCGCTTCAGGAATTCACTTACTCCTTGGATTAACAGTGCTCGTTCTTTAATTAATAATCTCTGATAAAGTTCTTAATAACATTCGAAAAAATATTTTCCCTTACTCAATAAACCTTTACCACAAATATTCGCCTGTACTCATCTACAAAAAAAGACTTCATTATCGAAAAAAAGAAATTTATACAACCCTATCTAGATTAACAAAAAAGTATATAAAGCGTAAATATTAAACTGGTAAGTACTAAAATTTCCTTTTTGAGTAACTACGCTCCTAAGATAAAAATCGAAAAAAAAAGACTGATAAACTGAAATATATAGCAATGGTTAAAAGCTTAAATGTAACCTGTTTCAGAAATCTGTTCTATTCCCGCCAGCGGAGTTACAAGACCATATATTCTGGGACCGAAATTAAATCGCTCAATTCGATGAGAAATATTACCAGCTAGAAAGAAACAACTACATTTGTTCTAGACAGTATTTTAGAGTGACAACCCACCAATCAAAATGGTTTGATATTCCTATCAGTTAGTCAAACAGACCAACAATGAGCTTTCATAAAGATGCCAATGGATAATATCTACTGTATCAACAAAATAACAAGTTTCAACAGTTAATTTAACCGATACAGAAAAAACAGTAATCTACTTCAGAACGTACACCTACATAAAAAAAAAACTTACGGCTAGAAATTCCACCAAAATGAGCAAAAATACCATCGACGCCTAGACTTATACCAGTGTTAACAACAAAACTGTCACCTTTGACTTTGTTGACACGCATACGACCATGTATACGGCAAGCTGTGCCTTCATTCTTTTCTGAGTTACCTGCAACGGTAAGTTCTGACTTTAAGAGTGTATGTAAAAAACAAAAGAAATATACAACACAAAGAAATGGTTTCTTGATTGTATTACCATAATGACATCGTTAGTTTTCATATTTAGGCACTTTGCCTTTGCACTGTTTCAATCTTTTACAAAGAAAGAATAGGATATATCCAAAACAGTAGATGTTTTGCCCCGATTTTAACTCCAGTTAATACTAGCGAAGTTCTATTTTTTTGACGACTAAAAACCAAGCACGTTGTGATTTTTTTTCCTTTTTCCTGACCTTTTGAAGTTTGATCAAACAAGGCTTACTTGCAATGACATGAAATATGTTAAATCCATTCCCAACTAATATCAATGTTCCACCGTCCAAGGATGGTTCTGAGTTCTTCCTTTTTGATTGCATCGCATGCGCTTCTTCACGTTGCTTTGTTTCTGCTTCAGTTTTCAAACCCTCCTCCACTCGCCTGCTGACAAAAGTCATCTATAAAACTTCAACAACGTCCATTAAATAAATATTTCAAAAATTATATTATAAAAACTTATTAAAAACCCTGTAGTAACAATCAAGAAAGATAAAGGCTGTAGCGGATACTTAAGTAATTGGAAAAAGTAGGGTGCGACTTTCTCCCTGCTCGATGTGTTGAAAACGAACAGAATTACTTCATCAAGACTCTTAAACAGGGTGGTTCTTTCCTTTGTACGACGCTGTACTTCTTTTAGTTCCTTCCAATACATTGCTTCTTTCTCCGTAAATTCGAAACGCGTCGGATCATGTTTGAATCCATTCAGCGAATTCAATTCACGTGAGGCAGTACCCATAAGTTGTGCCATCAAATTCGTACAGGGAGTTGCAACTATCATATCCACTTCCAATTCAGGACGCCTGAATTTATAAGGAAAAAAAAATAAGCAATCCATTCTGAATTTCACCCGAATGCGAGTAATTTTCCACAGTGAGTAAATTAATAGGTGGAATGAAATTTTATACTTACTCACTGAAAGCTGTATCCACCGAGAATTTATAATAATGCCCCTCGTCACCATAAAAATAATTCCGCAACTCCCCAAAGACTAATGCTGCGATGACGAAGAATGATATACTTGCAACTGCAAAATTAATATCAATTGAGACTAATCAAACACGAATATTAGCACTAGACAAACGAAGAGTCCTTGCTCAATTTTTCCTTAACTATTTAAGCTAAGATTAAAGTAATACAACCAAATGTAAATAATACGCAACATTAAAATGCTTCTGACAAAAAAGGATTGCGTTTAAAGTAGTATCATAGACAATATTAAGAAAACATTCAAGTATGCGCATCTCGGCAACTTATTATCGAGCCAATCAGCTTGCAAGCAAGGTTTTGTTGGTCGATTTTAACCGTGTAATCTACTATCAAAATGTTACTCTCTAAAAATAGAAAAAATGAAAATAAACTAGTCTTTAGAAACTTAACATGCATTTTTCTAATCACATAAGGATAAAAAGGTATCAGAAGTAGCGAGCAGAATTTGAAAGTCACTTACGGAATCCACCGGTAGCTCGCTTCTCCTCACTAACTTCATCCACAGTTTTGTTAAATGCATCGAAATCTCGCACAACTTCCTGAACTGTTGGACGTCTACGTCGAACTGTTGTGCCGGACAACAGCAATGACATACTCACACCAGCGGCACCTTAGAAAAGTACCACCAATCTAAGTAACATATCTAAAGCTGTTTCGGTGTAATGTGGGAGGTAGTGCGTTACGTGAGGAGTGTGTAAAGACTATACGAAGTATAGAGATAACAGAATTTAGGAGGAATAGAAGTGTGAGTGAGCCATTATTAAGGATCGTGCTAAGTTGGAGTAAGTACGATTCGTATCGCAAATAGCTGGCATTAGCCAGGTGTTAGCAACATTTATAATGAACATACGTTGGCACAACGACTAACCGAGTTTTGTACACCTTAAAATAGAACTATTGTGCTGCATATGATGCAATATAAAATGTAGCATGCTCACGCTACTACCAGTTCACGTATCTGAAGCGGACGTGTATTACGTGTTATGCAAGAAAAGGTAATGAAAGTGCAGTAAGTTGCCATAAAGTATCGAATGATTTCGGAAATGCCTTCTGTCACGAAGATTAAGGATGGGCGTGTGTTTGTGTGGTAAACTTCAGGTTCATACGACAAAATTTTTATGAAAGATCATTTAAAGTGTTGGTAAACAATTGTTGACGGTTGTATTGTATAGGGACGTGATAAAGTAAAGTAATTTAATTTGGATTTTTAACAAATCCATTTTTGATAGTGCGAGAACGGTAATATATGGAAAATTTATTGGAATATTTGGAGATATTAATCACACATTGGAGTCGATTTTTTTGAAAAATAAAGTTTGGCACGGTATGTCATCTAATTAAAAGCTAAATATGAATTAAATGAATTGTTTTTACTTTCTTGATAGGTATAAATTCTGTATCACTAGTATCATGAAGATATATGTGGCGATTTGATTCGAATTAAAATTCTGCTTACTACCGAATTTAGCGCTTCACGGTCTCAGAACTGCATTATTTTCAAAAATTTTCTAGTAAGTTAAATGAGTGGATTTTGAAGGAGAGGTATCCAACACTTTTACTCAAATGCATTATATGTAATTAAAGAAGTAAAAAAGAAATCTCTAGCTCTTCTTTTAAATTTTGATGACTAGTTCACTCCTCTTTTTAAACGTATTCAGCTAACACCCTGAAATTTTCGATAACAAACTAGCTTGATTATGGCTGTTTAATATTTCTCAACAAAAAATATTCTTACTTAATTATCAATTTCATCGATCCATTGAAATTTGCGTCGTTGATAATCGATATGTGATTTCATATGATGATCCCAATCAGGTACAAGCCATTTCAACTTGCTCGATGAACGTACCGAATGTTACAAGTATTCGAGCTACTTCAGTTGTTTTATTTGTTTCGATCGAAAATAGGCAATTTACGCTCTGCCAGTGACATTTTAGCGATTTCTATGCAGAATAATGCTGGAGTTTCTTGTTGTAAAATAGTTTGAACTTGTTCTATAATAATTTTCATAATTAATTTGAAAAAAAAGTGCAACGAAAAATTACAAAAGAATTAATAAAGTAAGCTGAAACAACAACTGCAAATAGATGAATGGATCGATGTTTGCTTTTCCTGTTAAAACATTATTCGAAGGAGACAATTTTTGCGATTATCTGATGCAAACATCAAATTGGCACAAAGCATAGTTATTATGTGAGCATTTCTATATTTTACATGCGAAACTCTTGTTGACTTATTTTACACTGGAAATTTAAAATAATCATGCGAAGTCGCTTTATTAAATTATGGTCTAGTCGTGCTACTGTTTACCATTCTAAATTCTGGAAGAATGTGCGTCGTAATTTGCTCGGTATGTAAACGATATTTTTGTTACCACTCATTGCTAAATCTTCTGTTTATATGGTAATTTTACACGAAAAACGGAAATTTGGAAAAAGATCCATTATTGCCTCAGGTAAAGTTAGTTATATTACACTTACAACAAAATGATTTTTTTGTGATTACCCAGGCAATAAATAAATTTAGAGTGGAAAAGGAACGGTTGCTTGTTTCTCTTAAAGCCATGCAGGGAATATTTTCTACACCGTAAGTTAAAATGTTGTTTGTTAAAGTGAAAAAAGTTTTCTGCACAAAATTCATCGCAGATGTACTTCTTAGTGTTCGATTATGTTCGAAAATCAGTTAGAGAACATTTAAGGATATAGCGTAAATCGCTTATTTGACCGTAACCAGTTTGCAAGTGTAAGTCTGAAATTGGTCATACATCCATAGGTTTGAATGCAGTATTGATGTTGTTATGGTTCAAAAGGTCACGATAACCATGTTGTTATTATTTCGTTCTCTTTTTCGCTGTATTGCTTTCTCGCACCGATTACATATTTTCAGAGCCATTTTGTGAAATACGCGACAGGCCAATCAATGTCTTATGTATCCGGAGCAGTTTGGCTCCGATTTTCTCCTATTGCAGCAGACGAGTGCACACATTTGTGGGGAAGTCAGTTGTTAGAATTGAATTTTTTAAAATTTGAAAGTTTATCAGTGGATAGGATTATTAATTATAGAATATATTGAAAGGGAGAATATGCTTAATAGGGCAGCATTCTCTTACTCATCCGAACCCCAATCTTTTCGGGTTTTCGGGCTTGCTGTTTTCCCTCTGCGGGAGTTTCTGAACCATACTGCTTAGATTTCAAAATTTGATAGTTTCTTGTTTGTGCTTAGTCAAATCACAACAAAAGTAGTTTTTTTTCTAATCTGGTAAGCCATTCAAGCAATCCCATGATGCAAACTGTTCATTGTAATCTTTTGCATTTTTATATAACCAGATTTTATGGGTTATCTTTTTTTCTTAGGTGTGTACTACAGTTCTACCTCTCCGATTGCGGCGGACGAGTTCACGCATTTATGGAGAAGTCAGTTGTTAAAATTAAATTTTTTGAAATTTGAAACTTTGTCAGTGGATAGGATTATTAATTATAGAAGGCGTTACTCTGTTCAATTCACGTTACACTTGGATATTTAAGAATTTTTTGTCCGAGCGAATTGAATGTTTTATGTTGTTATTCTAGCTCTCTTTACATATTATTTTACTTTTTTCTACTAATTCCTTTCGATTCTAAGCACAGTAATTTTTTGAATATTCGTGCGCAGGAACGAGCAGTAGAACAGAACATCAAACCGGGTACTACTGTCGATAAGCATGTGGTGAATCCCGTCCTAAGCGAATTTTATTTGAATTCTCATTCTACATTTCAGGTTTTTATTTTAAGTATGTAATATTGAAGGGAAGCATATGCTTAATAGGGCAAGATTCTCCTATTCATCCGAATCCAATCTTTTCGGATTTCCGGGCTTGCTGTTGTTCCCTCTGCCGGGAGTTACACTGGAGATGACTGAATGATAGAGATATCTTTCAATAACTGATTGGATTTTTATCAAAAACTTTAGGTACTACAAAAATACCACGATATACTGTGTTATGGAATTCTTTGGCAATGGAGGGAGACAGGATTTGGCATGATAATGTATGCACTTGCATACGATTTCGAGATTGTTAATATGGCTGTGTCGCTTCCATCTCCTGTGATAATAGCTTCACCAGTATGGCTAAGCGTAGTCGTTGCGGTTATGTGGCTATATAGTAAGTATCAGTTTTCTATTTGTTCGCTGCATCGAATTAAGTAATGTGCACTTTAATTTCATAATTGAAAGATATTTTCATACTAAAAGTCTCGTGAATTTCATTACCTATTACACACATGTTGATTAGTAAAAATTGAATGATTTTTAGCGGTGATGATGAATCCGAAAATTCTGATAATGGATTGGTAAATCGCTGGCGGCAGTACGATTCAATGCTTGAAAGTCATTCAAGAATCAAGTTCCCATACTTTCTATCTTCGAGATCATTTGACGGGAGGAGTATCCGGCAAGCAAGTTCGGAATCAGATCACTTTATAACTGGGCTTTTTACACTCCACTACCCTTTATGAACTCGCATTTATATTTACCTACTGTTTCTATTTTATCCTTTGTTCTTAGTGTTCTTGAAAAGCATTCGCATTATTATTATTTGTTGTGCGCTTCCATTCATGCGTCAAATTTGTTTTTTCTCACGATGAAGAGTGGATCTCGAGGAACGATACAAATCTTGGGAAGCATTTTTATTTATTATTTGTTGTTTCTTTGAATCATGGTTCTCTTATATTACCGTACTCTTTTAGGTTTAGTAACAAGTTTTGTTCAATTTTTGCTGTATCTATTTTGATAGAACGTTGTGTGGTATATGCAAATACATGAAATATATTTACAACATTGAAATGTAATTGTCATTTTTTTGTTTGAAAAATCTTGCTTTTTTTTATTTATTTAATTACACTTTATTCAAAATCTAAAAGTGACAAACTTACTTTATGATTTAAAACGTCTTCAATTGTAGCCATGTGCTTTCCGCGTTGTCCATATTCTGGCCAATACTTCACCGCCAGATCATCGTATGATAGACGACCTCGATCAACTTGCATTGCTAAGCAAAGTGCTGCAATTGCCTGTAATTAAAATGACATCTTTTTAAGCACGATAAAATTTTAATGGTTCACAAATTAACGCTGTTACAACAAACACGTTTTTAAATTGTATATATTTTGAATTCACTTATTGATTTGAATTTGGATGAACTTTTTCACTCCAATCCTAAAATTTCAATAACCAGCAGCAGAAATGAGGCTTTGGTTAATGCGAACTGAAATGAATGAAACTGGTTTTCTTATTAGTATCATAAATTGCTAAAATGATGTTGTTTCTTGAACTAAAATTTGCGCCCAAAAATATGCAATTTTCTGAACTTCAGAATCAGTCCAAGTAATATTCAAATACCTTTGTAGTAGAAAATAGAACACTTTTGGTGTCATAATTCCATTCACGAAGCGATTCGGAATCTGAATAACCATTCCATAAGTTTATGATAACTTTTCCATTTTTAATAATTGTTAAATGCGCACCTTCCTTTTCCAAACCCATTTCAAAATTCTGTCTAAAATGTCAATGTTACTGCTACTGGTACATAAATTTCCTATTAAATTTGAATTATTTCTTTTATTTTTCTATTTATTTATTTCCTGCCCTTCACTTACTACTTTAATTTCTACAAAATCAAACTATTATTTAGAAAGAAAAATTTGAAGCTTGAGAAAAAGTTATACGAATGGCACGTTTTTCGTGATTCTTAATGTTTTAGGAAGAATACCTCCAGTTTTTACCATACCTTAAAGCTGATCAAGATTTTGTTACTTATTTGTTGAGCTCTTCGAAAGCTGGTACAATTGAACGAAATTTATCTTATTGCTTATCAAACTAATTATTTTCTTTCTTATTCAAGTCTTTTTGGTTTAAAGTTTATTTTGTTTTTAAACATTTTGAAAAATAGATTGTTAAAATTTAAAAATTTTTGAGTTTTGAAATGGTCAAGAAGGAAAGGAAGAGGTGAAATGGATCCGAGTTCGCGTAAATGTTTATATTTTCCGATGTGAAGTAAACATCTGAATCTCGATCACTGGCTAGTAGTATTGGTCTTTTTAGCAAATCTTGAAGTCAGAAAACGACATCCATTAGGAAGTTTCACTGCAGTAAAGATACATTATTCTAACCAAAAAGAATAAATAATATGCAGCATTTTTATAAATCGGAAGTTATCATCCTAAGCTGTTTGCTAGAATTGTTTTATTATCAGAAAGGTCACAAGTGCTGAAAAACAAAATATACTTCCACTTCTAATTTTTGTTCTTTGTTACTCCAACTTAACAATCCGAATTCTGCTGGTTTATTTTTTGTGCATAAATGGACTACTGAATAAAAAATATGATTATAGCTGAAGCAGTGAAATAATGGTCTTGGATATATGAATATTTCCGGGGCTGTGAAGTACACATTGGTTAAAAAAGGCGAAGTTTCTTAAAAACAAAGAAAAAAAACATTTTCGAAAGCTGTTTGTAAAAACTTACATTACAAAAGTTTCTGATTTGAATGATTCAGTCTGATTGAGGGCTTCATTACTTGTAGGAATTATAGGAGTTTGGGATAAGGAGAAGCTAACTTTAGTAATTTTTTTTCACCAAAATTAGCTTCGAAATAATGGTCTTGGATATATGAATATTTCCGGGGCTAAATTTTTTCAGCAAGTCAAATCAAAAAAAAAAATGGTAAATTTTATGGTAAATTTCAGCAAGTCAAATCAAAAACTAAATTTAGTTTCAAGCATCATTCATCGCAAATAAATTTAAAATTTAAATTGCGTGTCTACACTTTGTATATGATGTGATAAATTCATCCCTAGATAATTTAGGATTGGGGTATATCGTAACAATTTTTGTCTGTGGAATGTTACAAAAATTTTTTTCGAATGTTTCGAACGTATACAGTGTATATTTAACAGACACACACTCTTTAGATTTTATATACTGAATTTTAAAATCACATTTCCGGTTTTGAAATATACTTTTTATTTCCGGTTTTGAAATATACTTTTTTTGAAACAAATTGCAGCATCGGCCAGATTTCTTACCAGATCCTATTTATAAAGTGGTTTTTATGAACGATTCGGTTTGGTAAGACTTTCTACCTTCATCAGTTTTGTTATAATCAATTCAGATTTCTTTTTAACCATTGGGGTTGATTTTACTGTTAAAGCATCGTGTTGTTACTGTACATATATGGGACACAGCTGCATAAGAAAAGTTTCTCGCAAGTCGCATGACTTTATTGTTGGTATTTAGCTTCTGGTACGCTTTGAGCATATATTATTTCATTTGGACATTTTCGGATCTATTTTCTGCTTATGTTAAACCCACATTTCGTTTGCTAGCTTTAAATTCATTGGTCCCTGACTCATCATTTACTCATTATTATTTTTTATAAGATTCTCGCAATTATCGGCATGCCGATAATACTGAATTTACTGTAGATTCTGGGGTATAACAAAATCAGGAATTTAATATGCTATTTTTAAAACGAGTGCTTTTAATGGTTTGGTTATTCACGGAATGAATTGAGTTTGTTCATCTTTGAGTGCTACTTAATCAAGAAATTTATTTACCCTTAATAATTACCCCGTGAGGTACCTCTGATTGAATTCGAAATGCGGACTGTGAAAAAGTGCAAAGCAAGATATCGGCAGCTCCGTACAACGCAATTATGCAATTTTCTCATTTTTATTATCCGTGACGCTGTCTTCATTTTATGCAGTCAAAATTTTCTTTAACAAGAAAAACAATGGCAAGCAGTGATTTATACCATAGAACTTGATAATTTCACTCTTCTGTCATTTTTCAGCAGGAAAAGAATTCGTATGAGTTACATATACCTTAAACCTGCAAATAGTCCTAAATTCTTTCGAAGATTTCCAGCAATTTGACCTCTGAAACTTGAACAAAAGTGCTTGAAACTTTCTATTTAAATTGGCTCCATCAAGTACAAAAATTTATTATTAAAGAATCCAATCGAATTACATATTGCGCAACTGTCAATTTGGTGACGGCTTAATGGTAGAGTGAAATGTAGAACCAGACCGCCGTACAGCAATGAATGTATCAATTATTTTTGTCGCGACTGTGCCAGCAGATGATTTCAACTGAAATTTACGGGAAAAAAAAATGATTAAGAAATAGGTTAGTTGCTATTCCAGAAATATAATAATTGTTAGCACTTGTACTCCCTTCAATTTAATTTTTGGACAATTTCAAGAACTCTTTAAATTTTCAAAATACAATGTTTAATTCTATGTCAAATCTGCAAGTATCAATTTAATTCGATCTTAATTACAAATGACTTGAAACGTCTTCCGTAATAGTTCCTGACAGAGCTTTGAAGTTTAAACGAAGCAATGATAACCTTATAATCCTTTATAAATAAAAAGTACTGATGAATGTTTGAGAATGCACAAAGGATAACTGGAACAATGATTAGCGCATGAAGCGTTCCCAGTAAGATTACTACTATTACAGCTTTTATAAATACCTGTAATGAAAAAAGATATTTTAAGTATCTGTTGAATCCCAGAGGATGCAATCGAGCAAACCAATATGTTAAAATACTTAAAATTTTACAAATAATACGCACTTCACTCATATAACTGGGAACAAGTAATAGAATTAGGACAAAGAACATCGTTGAGAAACTGCACTGAAGCAACGGAAAACCAATGGCGTCAAATGAATGCGCAAGTCGTTCTTTCACTGATGTCAAATCCGGATTCAATCCTGTGCGATAGTAATGAAAAACTATATGAGCCGGAAAGTCAACCGACAAACCGATAGACATAATCATTGTTGCCATCGAAAACGGGTCAACATCGACATTCCAAAAAGTCAAGAAACCAAATACTCCTTAAAAATAATGAGTTCTGCTTTAAGTTTCAAAATAATTTACGAAACCCCGCAAATTCTATTTCCATACCAATTCTGCAATTTAAATTATATAAATGTGGTATAATGGGTTTACCAACACATATTGATGCGGTTGATGAAATTGCAATCATCACGGTGAACAAGTCAGGCATGAAAATGTAACACACTGCTGCCATACATGCCAGTATCACAAGAGACGTTTGTAAAGTTGTCGCTACCAAGGAATCAATTTGGTCGGTGAATAAAGCTTCTTCTTCATACACTGATGCTCCCAGGTCCTATAAAAGCTATATCACAATACGCAGAGAATTTGCACAAATGAATGCAATTTCAATCTTAATTGAAATCTGATGAATTAGTTTCTTCTCTGCATCTGTATAGTACTATCAGTGTAAAAATCATATCTTATAACGATCGGCAATTGCTCGCCACGTTTTTAACATGTTCAATCGTTGCATCCAATCCGATTGATTTTTACCATGATAAGTGATTGTAACGTAAAAGGCTGTAAGACTGAAACTTGCTTGCATAAAGGCTCCTCAAAGCAACTATCAGGATTGTTCATCCAAATTCAAATTTTGAAATTTAAGTAAATTCATGATAAAGTTTTGTCCATAAAACAATCA
The DNA here is from genome assembly GCA_037074765.1 of Mansonella perstans. NCBI lineage: Eukaryota > Metazoa > Nematoda > Chromadorea > Rhabditida > Onchocercidae > Mansonella > Mansonella perstans. The sequence continues at coordinate 68,492 of JBAMDO010000205.1, forward strand.
TAAGCAAATTATAACAATACATTAATCAGTTCTTGGCATCTTGCATATAATGAATAAATTTCTGTTGATTAGGAAATTTTGTGTAACGGCCTTCTGTCCCATTCGTTATAGGACAGATTCAAAAAATATTATTATCATAAATTATACTTCTAAAGAAGAAAATGGAAATTCAAAAACTGGTATACAATGAACATCAGAAACTAGTCACCGATTGGTTTGATAATCAAATTTCATAAATCCACCCAAGGATTCATATTCAGGCCATTCCAAGAATTCAAGCAGATCATTTGAAGTGTAATCATCAAATTCACTTCCATCAATTTCTTCATGCTTTGATATCAAATATGTTTCATATTCACGAAGCCAGAAATGCGTAAATCTGGAGCCTTTGCAACTGGGTATTGCTTCAAACTGAGATATCATTGCTTCCACACGCTCTCGTCTAGATGAATTTCGTAAATCTCCCGGTTCCAAGATGAACACCGTCACAAAAGTATATGATGGCATAATAATTTTATCATGCAGTTCATTTACCTGAAAATTTTCTGTATTTCTTTGAGATGCTTAAATTAAATTGCAATAAAATAAAACGAAATTTGATGAAATACTTCAATCATAGGTGAATCAGCCAAAAATAGTTTTCCTGGTGTCAGACTACCCTTCGCCATCAGCGCATATTTGATACTCGCTGTCAAGTAAATCACAAGCAGTATAAATATCAAAACTGTCGTAAAACCATTAGACAGGTATTTGCAATAATTGTGTAAAAATGTTGTGACCTAGAAAAGTAAGATTAAAACTCTGAGATACAGGTTTGATCATAAAAGATTTTTTTTTTTAACTGATAAATATACGGTACTAAATTGGTTAGCATATAAATTACATGCACACTAGTTGCATAACTTTTAAGATTCTTATAAAGTATTTCAAATTTGACAATGTCAATTAGTCCAAACATTTAAGCTTATTACAATCCTGATGTACTGGCTTATACTTTTTGACTTGAAAATCATCTCGACGTTATGAAGGTGCAAGAACATCTAAAATAACCATCCCAAAGTGCTATAATGAACTAAATAGAAAATATCTAACCACCAATTTCTTTCTTTTATGTACCTCTTCTCTTTACTTATTTTAAAAAATCGAGTGGAATCAACAAACCATTGATGGTTCTTGACGCTTTCGTTCGAGATAAATACTTTTTTGTTGCATTTCTATTTGTCCTCCAATACACATCACAGCAGCGTAAAGAGTTATGGTATATGCATAATCGAAAGAAATGGCTACTGCATTAGCGATGCACAATAATCGGATTTCGGGTGTTGGTGTCGTAAATATACCAACTCCAAAAGCCAACATATTTGTCAATGATGTTATAGTTATCGATGGCCCAATATCAGTTAGAACCTAATGAATTGTAACAAAAATTGAAATTTCTTTCAAAGAGCATTGCGAACGATACAAAGTATCTTAAAGCATAACATCTGAAAAATAACAAACTTACAGCTTCCATTCTCTCACGAACTCTTTTATACGGAGCGGTTGCATTTCTCATCTCAATGTCTGTTCTGTTCCATGCACTTATCATTAAAAAGACATCGTCGACCCCTATAAAAAGCATATCTATAAACGGTGAACGATTTAGAGCTTGTTTTGTTATTTCTTATCTTTCCAAATTTATATCTAAAATGCTAAAATATTTCAGCGAATAGTCATCAAATTCCAATAACTTTTACTGTTACAAATAGTAAATAAATCATATAATAGAAACGGTGAATAAAAAGCATATCTATAGCTAGAGTAAGAAATGGTGTAATGCAGAGGATAGAACCAGGCCGAAGACCCAATAAAATCACAAGGCCAAGAGCCGATGATGATGCCATTAATGGCGTGATACATCCGACGAGAGAATAGAGCAATTTGATTTTGGAAAACTGCAATGTAATGAGTTTCATATTTCAGATATCGTTTTCAACAGCAAACGAAAACGTTCAAATTAAAAATATTTCTAGAAGGAGATATTTCTGTTGAATATCATTTACATCTTACTGTTTCATTTGTTAAGATCTTATTATTTTCTTCTCTTTGTTGAACGAGTTATATTACCAATGAAACATAAATTTTTTACATATTGAAATATGCAGAAGTTTAAGCAAGAATGTTAGAAACTTCAATAGTTAGCAATCTATTATTTCATAAAATTTGTTAACTGTTCCTATTAAAGAACATCTTTTGAAATTGCTTCTTGAATTTTAATGTTATTAAGGTTAAACTTCTTCAGAATCTCTGGCATCATTTTTTAAAATTTTCAAGAGTTTTGCAGCATTCAGCTTAAGCAAGCCAACAAACAGGAGAGAATTTAATATTTTACAGCCTAATAAAATTTTTGTGCACGTGTACAAAATAACAGTGATGAAAGTTAAAAAAAATCCTTAGCTAGGCATTGGCTCTTTGATATTTTGCAGTGCGCCAAATTATTCTGCTTGCTTACCGTGCAACAATTTCTCGGAAAAATTTGCAGTTGGAACAATATTAAAACATATTTATATAGTTGGACTATAAAATAACCTGTTTCGTGTATGCTGAACTGATACTAATTGTTCCAGTAACGAATATACACATTACAATAAAGCCAAGCATTATGTAAGGCAACAACGCTAGACCGGCACGAATAATTTCATCCTGCGTATAAGCCAGCGAAAACACGATTGGTCGAATTAACGAATTGTTGTACTCACTGGAAAATTGAATTATAAAATACAACAATTAAGAGAATCTTTGTAGTGTTAACGAAGTTAAAAACCTTGTGAAAAAAAGTAGAAATAAAAAGATAATGGAGAAGTCCAGAATCTATTGCATATCTTATAGTAATGTGAATTGTAACCTCATATCATTTTCATTCTTAGTTAAGCAAATGGCGTCTACATCATTCCGAAGTTCAACTTTTTTTATATTTCGTGGCATTAATTAATTTGTTATTCCCACTTCCCATATTCGGATGAATAGAGCAAAAATGACTCTTACTTCTTGAAATAATTTCCAACGAGACGTTCCCAGTGAAAGGTATCATCGGTAGTCCATTCATTTGGTCGTTGTGTTCGAAAATGTAACGCCACTAATTTGACATACTTGATATTTGTTCCAGAAATCTCATCCATACCATCAGTTGCATATTCAATGCCAAAAAAGTAGGGTGATAAATCAAGATCACGACCGAATAATTGCATTATAGGAAATGAAAGTTTGATTAAATCACGATCATTGCTGCTACTTGTGTTACTTCTGCTAGCATTCCTATCGTGATGTTTCTCAGTGTTGAGAAGTAATCCATTCTAAAAATTTGTCGTATGCATAATTGATTTGACACCTCGTTACTTTTCAAGTAAAAGTGTAAACCGTAGAATCTTTTTTGTCATCTCAATTTTGCGCTAATTTATATTGTTATGAGTAGCACTTATCAAGGTCCAAAGCATTTAACAAATAAAGTAAAAAAAACTTGTAGTACTGAGAGCAATAAGAGAGAAAGAGGATTTTATTATAAATAAACTTTCAAAAATATTAGCCAAGAAAACAGCGAGGTTCAGTTTTTTTTCTCAGCGTAACTTCACATTTTCAGAGTGAGAAGTCCAGTTATTGCAATTCATATTGAAATGTAAAAAAATTATTAGATATGCGGCATGATACCAATATTTTTTCAAAAAAGAAAAAGAAGGTAAAATAGTTTACTCTGAATTGCCGAATAGGTTCATTGACATCACAAAAACTTCTGCACATCCGATAGTATGTGTAATTCTTTACTGGAAAATGTGTTCCCACATAATCAACGATATTCAAAATTTCGTTCAAATGAGGTAGTCGGGCAACTGATTTACCATCTTTTGCTGTAACAATGATAATTACCACCACTGGATCTTTACCATCATTGAACTTTCGGAAAACTTCCAATTCATTGAAGGCACGAGCATTTGATGGTGTATAACCTGATTGCAGATTATCCTTCGGTTTTACGAATAATAATTTTGAGGATGTTAATAACGTCAGCAATACAACTACCTGAAGACACACTGATAATAGACATCAAAAGCATTTGGATACAGCATGAAGTTTAGAATTTAAGTCATATAATTTGCTAATGGAGCATGTTTGCTGGTCATGTGATTAAATTCGAATTCAATTCAATAACCTAATTGTTCATATTTCTAATTTATATATTTACATATAGCGTTGCATCGATTAGTGGATGTTTGGTTGTTTGTTTTACAGAAAGATTAATTTGGTAGGAAACCAAAAATGAAAATATACTAAATTCCAAGTAGTCCAAAATGTTGATAAAAGACGCAATGTAGCCTCAATAGTCCACAAGTAAGCTTTAATTGCATTGCCAAAAATGAAACTAGTTAGTATGAATTTTTCTTTCGCTGCTTCTTATTACCGTACTTTCCAGGTTTTATCAAATCTACTACCAGCTTTTATACTTCAGCTTTCGTCTTAATTATAAACCTATTTGTTGGACTTCAGAAGAAAATTATGTTCACTGATAAAAAAATTTATGAAGAAATATTTGTATCTTTCCAGAATATTTGAGCAGGCAGTGAATTGCGAATATCAACAAATAATGACTGCTAGAATGCAATGACGATAAAATAATTATAATAACTTTAATTGAAAAATCATATTCCAGCAAAAAATGGCACAGCTTGATTGTTTGAATAGTTTACCAGATAATCCTAAAATTTTATTTATCGTGCAGACGATCCGATATCAATTAATTTATGAAATATGAATCTCATTTGATCATTTCCCAATAATGCTGGCACATTTTTATCAATGATATTCAATTTTGAATAAGCAAAGGAGCGGATTTTAAAAACAACTTTGATCATTTATTCTTAGCAGTTAACTGTTACGTTATTGATCATCCAGGATTGGTAGCACGGCTTGAAGATTTTTATAGCAGCCCGGCTAACTTGTCCCAATTATTATGAGTCCTTTCACAACTCGAAACTTAACACGGATTAATTAAACTTTCTATTTATTTTTTCGCATCGTTTTATTTATGCATTTGTAATAACTGGTTAAAATAACAACAGAAGTAAAATAAAATGAGAACTTATAAAAATGTGATATGCTACAACAGTTTTTGCATGAATACCATAATAAAAAATTTTAGAATATCAAAATTCATCCATGATGAAATATATTGGAATTAAGGTTTTATTTCTGAAGATGATAATATTGAACATGTTCAATTAAACTATCTAGATCGCTAGCCTATGTCACTAGATTACTTCTAATTACCGTAGTTCCAAAAAAATTCCAGAATACTTCAAGTTTTTTCGAGAAACTGAGTGTTTTCGATAGAGCAACAAATTTTTATAAATCCGTATACTGTTCCGTCATAGTAGTCAGGGTAATTGTATTCAACAAGCACATTATGGCAAAGATCATTCATTCATTACTTCTTTTTTCCCATCAATTATCAGATTTGCAGAACCAATTCAAAGAGCCACTTCCTTTTATTCTTCCTTTATTCTTCTCTTCATCTCCTAATAAAAGAAACAAGGCACTGAAACAGGTTTTAAATGCGCGATTTTGAGCACATAAAAAAATATACCTTCCCAATTAATTTTTCTGTTTTTACTATTTGACAATCTTCTTAAGGATTTTTGAGCACTAATTTGGTTTCTAGGAAATCAGAATATTCGATTATGCAGCGTACCAGAGTTTAAAATTGAACATTTTCATGATGAATACAATAATTTTATGATAACAGCTTGCAACGACATCAATCTGTAACTGTCAGTCGAAACATTCATTGAATTTGCAGGCAAGAATTTATAAACGGTTCTGAGTTCATGGGTTAAAGAAATGTGGGCAAATGCCTTCAAACGAATGGAATCTGAACATTTTAATTGTTGTCTGCTGTGTTCACCAGAACTATAAGGTCAGTCCAACTTCTACCATGGTAATTTTAATGTCATTGAGAAGTAAACTGATAAATCTCTCTTTCACTTTTATTTCTACTACTTGAGACATTAAGCAGGGAACTTATTATAATGTCCCAGATCTATTAGACTTAAACAACTAATTTGTTTTTACTAAAATTAACATATACTATAATCATTTTATAGAAGCAAATTGAAAGCTGTAAATATCTATGAAAACAGTAAATAAAAAATGTCAAAAGTAGAAATTAGTGTTTCTCTGAGAAAAAGCTAGTCCAAGAAAAAAATCACGTATTTTTAATTCATCGTATAATGTAGCTTTTGCAAAACTCATGTTACGGGAATGCCAGAATATGTATCCATAAATATAATCATTGTTTTAGGCTAGCAGTCGTATTTCGCAGAAGTACAGATGTACAGTGACAATATTCATATTAACTTATAACATGTGCTCTAAAATTTCAAGGTTAAAATTCACTTACCGTGATAACCGTATATGGATAGACTGCAGATATATAAGCGGTTTGCTTAAAAAAGCAATTTAAGAAATGGATGAATTTGGTCGCTGGATGAGATGTCGCTGGCGTATTGTCGAGCATTTTTCGAAACCGTTGAAAAAGACTTAGACAGACCTCACTACTGCCGCTTCTACTGCAACTTATTATTCCTATATGGGAAAATTGCTGCCGGCAATCGCTGAAACTAGACTGGCTTAAATGGGAGAAAAAATGGGGGCGGGAGAAAAGGAATTGAGACGTGATTAACATAATCCAAGCTGGCGGATTTTTAAACCTGTTTGTGTACGTCTTCTTCGTCTTTGAGATTCCAGTTGTAATATATTAGCCTTCTCATCATTAATTATATACAACTCTTGAATTGTTTCCTTTATCTGACCCGTATAATTACACAGGAATTTCCCCGATCTAGAGAGATACAGCAAACTTCCTACTTTTGAGATTGTCATTTTAATTGTTCATGAAATAAAGGGAAATTAGCACTCTATTAATAAATAATGTATATGTTTATAACTGAATACCATTTATATCCTAATAGTTTATTTCTATTGCAGAAGTCGAAAAAAGTAATCCAGGTCCTATAGATTGATTTTGTTTATAAATCCATTTTATGAAGTCATCCCACAATTTCACGAAGGTTTTTTATAATCCCGAAATTTTATTTTATAAATAATATTTTAATGAAAATAGTTTAAGAATGGAACTATGCAAATGATTAGTCACTTTTTTTCGTTAAAGTGAACGAGTGACTGAGTTGTTAAAAATTTTCCACACCTAACCTTCTTATTAACAGAAAACTCGTTTATTTGCTGATTGCTTTTTCACATGATTTTCTTGTATTCACTGGTCAGCTGAGATGGAATGTTTACTACGCTTCGTTGTTTCCCTGATAAATCAAACCCCAAATTCAATAGTTATTTCGACTCCCATGTCTTCCAGCACTCTTTTCCTGCTTCCATAAATGATAGTTATGCCCAACCTCTATGGCTCCTTCCAAAACATGTTTTTTTAATCACGAGAGGTTCATGAGATGACTACAGATACTGCATGCCATTTTTTTAAACTATTAAGTTGAGTTAATGTTTCCAGATCATTTCGACAGTTTGAAAAAAATTTTTACGTGTGCAGCCAGTTTACTATACCTACTCTTAGCGTTTCATCAAAATTTACATTCACATCACAGTGTAGATTGTGATGCAAATTCTGTTATTTTATTACAAATCTTTTGATAGCAATTAGCAAAAATACCACGCTATAATGACAGGAAGTTCATTAGTATTTAAAAAAAAAAAGTCATTTACTGTCCGCCGCAAAATTTCTGCAGAAATGTCTTAATATTCATTTTATCACATATTATGCTTCTGATAACTCACTAGTTTTCAATACTTGAAACAGGAATTTGTAACATTAGATATTCGCATATGTAAGATTGATTGTTCTCTAAAGCCGGTCTAAGCGAAGATAACTTTAGAACTGATATCGTAATGCATATGCTACTCAATGTTAATAAGAATATTCATTAATAGTATCTAGATATGTTAAAATGACTTCCAGCAGCTTCTTTTCAACCGACCATCTGTTTCACCAATGAAAATTGTTATTGAAATAAATGCAGATATTCTAATCCCATACTTGATATGGTTAACACTTATTTTATATTTTGTCAAGTGATTTTAAATATTAAACATTAGCAAACTTATTGTTTTCACTCACTAAATATACCGTTGTACGCATCGGCAAAAAGAGAGATCCACTTTCTCCAAATTTTGTTCATTAGCTAATTTTTTTTTTTTTAAACTCATACAGGATATGAAACAGCATTAACTGCTGCATACTTATGAATTTCTGCAACGGTTGCCTTCTTTCAACCTATTCTATCAGGACATGAACAATTGAAACCTGCAATTTTGCCTACCTCGATTCTAAAATCTTAAGAGTTATGCAATGGAAAAAATTCAAAACGTTCTATTAAAACGATGTAAAAATGAAGAATTTTATTTCAAAATTTTCAATATTATTCTAACCTAATGAGAAGTGAATATTGTTCCAAAAAACTAATCGATATAATTAGCGACATTTCTGTAGGTCAACCATCTTTTGTCATGAAAATCCGAATATTGTCCTGATGATGCTTATGCTTATGAGCTAATTATTAGCAATTTCTGATCACATAAATATCTAGCTTTGAGAACTATCTATAAATTCATCGAAATGAATAACACTTATACCTTGAAATACAAACCACGCACGAGATAAGCTTCGCCTATGAGTCATGGATTGATGTATTGATGCATCGAATACAAAATGAAAAATGAGTATTAACTAGCTCAATAAGATCACTACCAAGTCCGTAATGCTTACCAATTCTTCGATCATTGTTTGGTCAGATAAACCTTGTCCTACTCAAACTAGTCTCTCCATCAGCCGGGATTTGATCCGTTACTAAGGAGTCCGTTGCATAAAGGAGCAAATTGAAAAAAGTTTTACGTACACTGTTCACACTAAGTAATTTACTGATAGTTCGCAACCGCTCACACTTCATTTGCGAAATCTGACATAAACAGAGTCATACGTTATCAAATTCTAGAGCCACTTCACGGCACGTCCGACGGTACGAAGTGACATTTCACCATACCTCGCTATACTGGTTGTTTCCACCCTTCTCCCTAGGATCAGAAAAACCACGTGTGTATATTGAAAATTACAAAGATGTGATAATCTAGAAAATTGAACGCAGTGATTTTTTTTTTTTTGCACAAAGATATTTCAAAAAAATTCTCCTGTAACATAAGATATGAATTTTTTGACAAATAAAACTATATTCATGTGTAAAAAAGAGCTCCCACTTTAACCAAAAAAAATCTGATACGACTATTACTGACAGTAATATAATCAAATTCATTCTTCCAAAAGTCTAAGACACAAATCATTTCCTTTTTCCCGTCGATTTTCCAATTTTGCTATTCTCGTACCAAATTGCATTGCACGTTTCGGAGTGAGGTATAACGACTGTGGTGTTCCCAATAGCTAAAAAATATTCGTAAACTGAAAATAAACATAAAAATTTGCTTACTACAATGACACAACTACCTTTAATGCCTCTCGTATCAGCCACTTTTCTCCAATCCCTCGAGGTTGCGTGAAGTCGCTTTTGTATTCCAGTGGTAGAGAGGTGACCCATTCAACGAAGAAATCATCAAGAAATGGTGACCTGAAGATTGAAATAGAATTGGAAAAGCAGTTGATCAAGTTAAGATTTTTTCAGAAGTCAATTTTACTAGAAAAACAAAGCAGCCAAAAAAGCATTTAATCAAATTTGAATTAAGCCTTGTAGCAGTAGCGCAGCATGACAATGGCAAACTAAGCAATATGAGTAAATTCACAATACAAACTTCAGGTTCTTGCCTAGACTTGAGACTACTCTATCATCACGTCCAAGATTTCTTTCACCAATCCTTCTTAATTCTTCATGCAATTCCTCCACTACCGCGTTTCTTCCTCCCTTCAGATAGGTGCTTCTATGCCGCATGTAACCACCAAACAATTCATCTGCACCGCTACCAACAATTACAGTTCCGGCTTCTGATCTAAAAAACACCTTAATTCCTTGAAAGATCACTTGAATATGCCAATCGAATTTTTAATACTGAAATCTGTCAATTTATGAAATCCCTTTCAGCAAAGACAGATTTCAGAAAATGAACATTACCAACTTTCCAGATGCAAAAGGCTTTTCCTCATCCTCGAACAAGAGCCCTTCACCACGAGCAGCGAACCACTGCACGCATCCAATCGAATCATCTAATACAGAGAAAGCTGGGGCCACTGCACTTGATATATACTTTTTTCGGCAGTATATCAATTCATTCAGATCAACATTAACCAGAAGAAGACGAAGACAGAGTTCAGGATAACAAGATTTTAGATATTTGAATGCTTTTATACTTTGTGGTCGGTCTGGAGCTTTATCGTGATTCTTGAAACAGACTTTCACTTCATTGGAAAAAATAAGTAAAACAGTAGTAATTCTACGAATAAAAAAAAAAAAAAAAAAGAAAAAACAAAACACAACAGACTTTGTCTCTGGCAAAAGCGACATTTACTAAATCCAATAGTACATTCTGCGGCAAACACCGAGCCATCAAATGAGCAATTAACAAACTGTCCACACCACCACTAAACGATAATGACACGCATTTCGTACAAATATCCAGATCGGAAATTGTGCGATATACAGCTTTTTCCAGCTGTTTCAACATAATCGTTGCCATATCTCCACGACTTATCTGTAAAAAAAAACATTAAATAGTAAAGATATGTCTTTATAATCTAATTTTTTTTTGTCTTTGTAATCTATTTTTCGCATGAAAGCATCAACCGATCACATCAGCATAAGAATTAATATCTTCAGTAATCTCATACTTCCCATCAAAAGTGAAAATTTAGCCTCGATAAGTCAAATTCCCTTTCAATCGTTTCCAATTTAAATATGTTGTTACTACATTATGCAAGAAACAAAGTTTAATTTAACGAACATTTTTAAAACACAGCTCATATGAAGGTATGAATCTTTCCAGAACTACTTTCCTTTGTACCAAGCATATTTTATTAAACTGTTCTATCCATACTCCACTGACATCGAAAACATGAAATACAGTGGCACTTCCGTCACTGCACAAATCAAGGACAGTCACCGTGCCCGGTGACAAATCGTACCAACTGTGCTGAAAAAATGTTCAAAACTTTATCAAACATTTGTTTAATGGCGGTGCATACATCTAATCTAACATTGACTAGCTAAATTTGATTACCTGCCAATCACAAGCGAAAGTGGAAAAATTGAATTTTTTATCCACTCGCCTCCATAGTAAACTTTTTCGACCAAATACATCACGTCCAAGTATCACTTTCTTGAAGTCTTCCTAAAAAAAATGGTTGCTATTCTGCTCAGTGCCTGTAAGCACAATGGCTCCCAGTAAAACAGGGAGGGCAACAGAATAATGAATAGAATTAAACAAATGAATAAGTTATTCTTTCTTAATTTCACATAGGCTATACGAATTTATTTCAAAAAATATGCACAGTATAAATCTTTACCCTGTAATAAATAAGTGCCCAACTACCAATCATATCGTCCAATATATCAATAATTTCGCTGATCAGTTTGCACGCATCTAATTTTTTCACCAATGTTTTGGATCCATCACAGCAAATACTATTGGATGAAGAACATGCCTGAAACTTCAAATAGACAAAAACTGCCACTTAGCATTAAGGTATTCGTCACAATACAAATGAAAGAATCAACTTTCTATCTTTCGCTTTTCGTTAGGTTTCTATGATAGATAAATCTTATTAATACATGACAATATGATCTCTCAATAAGCACATGGTAATATGATTTCCTTTTCAATAAAGAGAAAAAACAAAAAAACAAAAAAGGTACAATCACATACCTCTGAACGGAAATATGGTTCCCCAATTAACAATAAATGACCATTTTTGCATTTAATCGTATTTTCTTGCTGCAACAGCAAATTAATTAATGTTCAATGGGTCAAAAATTAAAAGCGTACATTAGAAATATATGATAGCAGACTTACAGGAAATTCAACTTCATTGCTTTGTAAATTGATAACTGTGATGCCACATGACACTGCAACCATCTATCAACTGTTTTGCTAATTTTTCTGAAATCATTTACTGAAAATAAAGGATGCAGCATGCATTTCTTTTTTTTTTTTGTGGACTCCTATGAAAAGTTCATATTATTTTTGATAATTCAAATTTCTTCTACAATCAGAGAACGAACATTTGTGACCTGCGATAAAGATACTGATTTCGATTAATACATTATATTCTATCAGTCTTACTCACGAATTTTTTAATTTCCTAGCGGAACATAACTTTGCAACAACTGGTGACTATCTCTAACATAAGGAAAACCATTTAGGTCTATCTAGAACGTGCTCTGAAACAGCATTCCCTCATCTTACAGCACCCACCTGAGACACTGAAACAAAATTGATGGCTTATCAGAAGCACGATATAACTTGGTCTGTATGAAAATCGGTGATGTTAATATAAGTTCGACGTATTGCTGTATAACAAATGCTGATTGTAATAAAGTTTGATAAAGCTAATCACTTTGCTGTAAGTATGCATGATGAAAATGAGAGATGAAATCGTTGCTTTCTGCAAAATTTTTTAGCCATTTCAGATACTTCTAATGTAATTGTTAAAATATATACCGATATGATATATTAAAACCTTTTTTCGTCGGTGATTTTCATATTATATCAATCTATTGCTGAAGCTGACATCATTAGGCTTATCAGGTTCTTTTATGTTAACTTTTAATTGAACTGCCTGAGTGGCAAGCCTAATCAGCTAGCCTTTAATCGTTTGCCAAAGAACTATCGATATTTCGATCATCTGACTTAATGTATCAATGTTTGGAACTCTTTCCCCAAACTATTTGCAATTTTGAACAGTGAATACGCCTTCAGTAGTGACTGTTACTCTGAGAAAGAATGATCGAGTATCCATGGTAACACTATTATACTAAGTGCTTAAAGCACGTTGGATTTATATGTTCCATTTTCAATCCTTCAAATCAAATGATTTGCGTTTGTGCCATTTCGAAAATTTCGTTTTTTTTTTTTTTTTATATATTATCGAAGATACGGAATGAATAATGTACAATCACTACAGTTAATTATTACGAAAATGCCAGTATTTCGCTTATTACAGTTACCTTATGCTTCATAAAGTGACAACAAATCTGTTTACAATGGATAATTTAAAAAAAAAAAAAAACACTAGTTGTACCGATCCATCACATCTTTACCGTTCTAAATCTTTGCATTCATTGATGATTATAAAATTACAAGGAAATTTTTACACAGGCATATCAGCAAAGGATAAGAGAAATAATTTAAATTTTGTTAAAAATAAATATATTTAAAGAAAAACGATTGGATTAAAAAGTATGTTCTTTCGATCAGTAAATAGGCATATTTTTAAAAGCAATTGTAATTTTAGTTTAGATTCGATATCACCGATTTAATCACCGAAATTTTAAATTGTTTTTGTGATTTTGTCATATGCTCTTTTTGCTTTCATTGGATTCAGGACCATCAAATAATGAAGAAGAAAATAGTACTAATGATGAAGCTAGTTCCGTCAATTCTGTGGACATTAGCGTTAAAGATAAACTCATTTAGCGGAAAGTGATCTTGATTCACTTAGGGATAACATCGAATTTATCGGTGACATGGTGCTTAAGGTGGCTAGCGAAGAAGTTACAACGAAAAGTGGAAAAAGAGAGCTTCAAGGCTTCGATCGCAGAAATTTTATTCTTTATCAGCGCTTTATTCGTAGCGATTTTGATGCATGCAAAGCCCTTGTAAAGGTAATTATGTTTCAGTGATCATTTTAGAAAATCATTTAAATTGAACTATTCTCAATACTTTCCGAAATAAGTTTGTACTTCCATTATTCATCCTAAAATTGTAGCTGATAATTAATTAAAGGAGATGGCAGACGAATACAGTGAAATGTGCGAGTATCCTTTTTGCATCAGGGGTAAAATAGCCCGAATAGAAGGAAATTTTCGTGAAGCTCTAATGTGGTCAGCCGTTCCTGTTATTTCTATGATCATTTAAAATACTGCAAACTTTTCCCGAGACTTTTTCATGTTCTTTATTACTCTTCGAAACTACCAACTTTGATCTGAATTTAAAGGTTTGAGAAGGCGCAATTAGTGAATCCCCTAAATGGTGCTTATATGCGTGAAATTGGTTGTTTATATTTTCTACTTGGAAGCCATATTAAAGCATCAGAAATTTTTCTGAGTGCAATGAAGCTGAATGATAAAGACTGGGTAAGTTCAGGTGTGCCATTTTAAAAACCAGAAATGTTTTTTTATTCAAGTGTGCATTCCTAAAGAGTTACTTTATTTTTCACGGAATGATCAAAAATAATAATGCTTAATTTTAGAAATCGTACTATTGGCGAGCGATGGCACTGTATCACACCAAACAAGATTCTGAATCTGCACTCAAAGTATATGAGTTTCCTCCAGATTTTTTACTATAAATTTGACAAAATTTTTGTTGTACTCAACCATTTATTCTATTTTGTTTTCATTTTATCCCTATTTATTTTGGATAAACCTCTCTGAACAATTTTTCAGGCGCAAGAATGTTTACTTACAGCTCCAACAGCAGCACGGCATATTGAAATTTTGACATTTCTAGCAAGACTATGTGAACAACGTAATGATATCAAACTAGCAATTGAAGCGCAAAAGAAAGCATTGGAAGTAGATAGTGAATTAATAAATGATATAATGTACAATTAATGCGAACTGGATTCCAATATTTGTTTGAATTTGTACTAGAAAAACTTTACGAATTTCCAGAAGATGGATTTTCAAAAACTGAAAGTTCATAAATTTCAAAAGGAAAATAGGTTTGCAGGGTTCTGTAATATGAAGTGCAAATAGTTAGATGTAAGTGAAAATTTTTTTTCATGCGTGAGTCACTTAAGGTATTGAAAATGTATGTAAATTTTCAACATCAATTTTAAATTGATTTTAATGACTACAGTTGGAACCAGAGAATCTTGATGTTCTCACAAATATGGGATTGCTTTATGCAAGATGGCAGAATGATGACCAAGCATTTGATGCATTTGGCAAAGCTCTTAGCTATGATTCAACACATCCACAAAGTATTCTGGCAGCCGGTTCTATCATACAAGTAAATGGTGAGCATGATGTCGCTCTAACGAAGTACAGGTTAGCCATAACTTAACTATTTAACGAGTAATGAAGAAACATGGAAGAATTTTAAAAAAACTACAGACTAATGTGAATAAAATGGATGAATGAGCAAGTACACATGCATATTTTCTATTTCATGATTTAACATTTATTTTTCTGTAGAATAGCTGCAGAAAAATGCGAATACAATGGACCATTGTGGAATAATATCGGCATGTGTTTTTTTGGTAAAGGCAAATATATTGCAGCAATAAGCTGTTTGAAAAAGGTGATTTTCTCAAGTTTAAAATGTTTGAGAGAATTGTTAGCAGAAATTCATTAACTGCATTTGGCTGTATTTATTTATTTATTTATTTTTCTGAAGGCTAATTATCTGTGCCCACTTGAATGGAAAATTTGCTACAATCTTGGCATAGTACATAATGCCGTGCAGCAATACGCATCTGCTTATCATTTTTTATCATCCGCCGTCAATTTAAATACACGTTCGACAATGCCTTACATGGCGCTAGCAGGTTATACTTCTTCATTTCAACCTAAAAAAAGGGTATTCGAAGGATAGTCTTAAATCATTTTTTTCCTGAAAGCTTTGAAAAAGGATGACTAAGTAGCATTATCCACTGGAAAAATCCCAAATACAAGTATAATTTTGGAAAGTATATCAGACTAAAATCTTGTTGTTTAAGATCTTTGCATGCAATAAAATAATATTTTCAGTGGTACTAACAAATCTTGATGATACTCTGAATGCAAACAAAGCTTATGATAGAGCGCTTCAACTTGACACTAATAATTGCGCTCAGATACGTTTAAATTATGCCATATTTAAAGCAAAACAAAAGGAATTAAAAGAATCGGTCGAAATGTTAGAGGCATTTTATACTACAATTGCTAACAAAAAAAAGCTCTCACAAGTAAGTCAGAAATTTATTAATGATTTAAAGTGCAATGGAATTTTTCGAGTTTAAATGGAATGGAGTTAGTGCCGAAAAGTGTTGTAGAGAGAGATAAAGCAATGGCTTGAGAAGAAAAGAGAAAGAAAGAGATCTACTTTTAAAAGTTTTCATTTCCAGGCGATGTTATTTGCGGCTGATAATCTAAAACGGTATTTGGATCAACCAGATAAGTACGACGAACATAAATAATATAAATTTGCCAAAATGCTATTAAATGATCTGTTCACTTCATATTTTTATATGATAAATATTCCATTAATTCTGAAAAATAAGCCGAGATTATATTTTACTACTTACTACAGCAAATATAAAAAAAAAAAAAAAAAAATATGAAGTTTTGTTACGGTGTAACAAAGATTAATTTGAAACAAGTTACTAGTGTTATAAGCATGTATCGAATAGAAGTTTGTAATTAGATACATAGAATTACATAAGTGAAAAGATACATAGAAAAAGAAGTTCATCGATATTACATTTCGACCAGTCAAATGAAATATAGTATCATGTGATACAGTATCAACAAAGTAAAATCATCGTTTCTTATGATAGGAACTTGTAAATTAAGAACTAAATACTAGAAAAAGAAGTCAAAGGAAAAAAAAAAATGCAATTTCCTCATATTCTTCTATCGAATTAGGATAAGATGTTTAAGAATAAGTAATCATATCAATCAGAAATTTCAGGAATTCCCACAACCATACATGTAATCTCTGATAATTAACTTACCGAAAGCAATAGTTTAGAACTTAGCAATTCATTTATACAAATTTAAGCCAAATTAGTCTTCAATTGCTACAGGGGAAAAAAAAAGATCTACGTGCAGTATAATTTAATTCTCTATTGCAATGCAAAAACACATAGGAATTTCATGACGACCACATTTAGGAACAACTCAAACGCATCATAGTGGTCCAACGATTTTTACGCATAAAATACGAATAGGCAACAATTGTTGGTGGTTTGTGCTGTGACAATTTTGATATTGCTGTTAATTGACTGATTATCTTTTCAGATCATTTACGTGTGGTTATTTCCAATTAATGTTATGAATTGAAATAAAATTTAGCTCATCCTAAAATATCTCTATGTAGTAAAATTGTAAATCGCAAATATCTGTACTATTAATGAGACTGCTGTTAATTTCTAGCTTATGTTATTCTGGGAATAAGCTTATCGTTTCTCTCTTATCCATACTGATACTTTCTTAGATTTTCAGATTAAGGATAAATGTCTCGAGAAAGTCGCATTTACGTTGGGAACCTACCAACAACTGTTAGAGCAAAGGATGTGGAAAATATCTTCAGCAAATATGGCCGAGTTCTTTATGTCGACTTGAAAGATCGACGACAGCCATATTTTGCTTTTGTGGAGTTCGAAGATGCAAGGTTTGCGTCATTTTCAACATTCTTTTGTTCTTGCATAAGTTTCATTTTTTAACCGCAGTTAAATTGCATTAGACTTACAGTGGTATATTGAAACTGCGGGAACAACACCATTGTTGTATCTTTGTGAGTCAGCACAATTTCATTCTTATAATATTGCTTTCAGGGATGCAGAAGATGCTGTTCGCGGTCGTGATGGTTATGATTATGAGGGGTATCGGTTGCGGGTAGAATTTCCTCGTGGTCTAGGACCTAGAGGACCCGGCGGACGGCCGTATGATTCTGGAAGAAATTTATCCCTCTCGCGAAGTGCTGGTGGAGGTGGCAGTTCCAGTGGAGGTCGTCGAGCAAACTACCGCGTTATAGTTTCGGGTCTACCAGCTTCGGGTTTGTTTCATCTGAAAACTGTCGTACTGCTATCGCAAAGGGCTTTGAGTGGTTTAATGATTCAAATATAGTTTTTCAAATTTGTACGATAATAAATTTACCTTAATCAATAATTGAGCAGGATAAGTGAGTGGGACATCTGTATTCTTTTGTTTCATTTCAGCTGGATCAGGTTTATCGTTTTTAGTTATGATGCTGAAATATAAGCGCATCGTTACACAGCGTTTAGGTGTTGTGCTTTTAGGCTCGTGGCAAGATTTAAAAGACCATATGCGTGAAGCGGGCGATGTTTGCTATACGGATGTATTACGTGATGGCACTGGTATTGTGGAATATGGTCGTTATGAAGATATGAAATATGCTTTACGTAAACTTGATGATACAAAGTTCAAATCACATGAAGTATGTATATTCTTTCCAGTCTACATATTTAGTTTTTTTTTTTTTTTTTCACTGTATGATTGTATTTTAGTAATCCTTTTACACGAAATTCTCAGGGCGAAACCGCATACATTCGAGTGAAAGAAGACAATGGAGAATCGCATGCCCATTCTCGTTCCAGATCACCGGTTGGTCGCGCTTCTCGAGGTTCACCGCAATATAGTCCATCTTACAGTAATAGCGGAAGTCGTTCTCACTCACCTTGACTTGTGCACGTTCCTTTATTCATCACTTTTTGCGCTAACGTTACCTGATCCAGTATTCTGCTGTTAATGATCGGACCTCATTCATTGTATGGACGGACATTTAAAATCAACAAAGTATGTATGTTATTGATTGTAAAACGTACTGTTGGAGTTTCTTTCCTTTTCTAGCTTCTCATTTTCATAAGGTCTTTAAATGCTGAGAAAATACTCCTGCAAGTGCTGAGGAAACACTTCTGTAAGCCTTCACAGGCTTCTTCGTTTAACATTACTACGTTAAGTTATGTTTTATTATATCACATGCTGTAGTTTTGTTGTCATTGAAAGAATTCAAAATTTTGTTCTAACTTCTTGATGTAGCGTCACTTACTTGGTCATTTTTATTCCTTTCTATTTGTTGAAAGTTCTGATATCGATTTTGACTTATCATATATTTGAGAAATGTTTGTTCTTTGCCATCAGAATTGTGTAAGCTGTTAATTAGGAATGTCTTATAAAATGCGTTTTTGTTGCAGTGTGAAGATATGTTGCATCAGGAATAGTTCTTAAGCACATTGGATTTATGTGGAATCAGAATTATATATTTATGGATTGTTGATAAGGAAAGGATTAGCCTTGTGGATATTCATTGAACAGCGCGAATCAACTTATGGATTCAATGTGAGAGAAACTGGCTTTGTTGGTTGCTTTCGTTGGGAGGACAATATCCTCACGAAATTCCTGTTTCTGCCTCTGATTGGAAGCTTCAGGGAAGACATTTATAAAAATGATTGTTTGCAGTGAAATGATATTAGAAATGCAACGGAGTTGCAAAGCTGTGTTGCTTTAAATAGCAACAGGTTCGGTGGCGTTCAGGTAGGCCGTAATTTTCCTATTATCTTTTGCTTCAGAAAAGTAAAACTTCGCTTTTTTGGGACTGTGCAGGTTATTGCGTTGATGTGTTTTGAACGAATTATCCTGTGAGTTTTAATATTTTTCTCTGTACTAAATGGTAGGCATCATTCAGCTGAATTAGTATTTTAATTGTCGCTGTGCCTATACTGAGGGGACATCATAAAAGTGAATGGGAATAAAATGTTTGCAGGTGTAGTTTTGCCTGGAAGCTTATTAAATGCGTTGGAAAATTTGCCTATTAAGAGTAACCATCACATGATTGTAATCATCAAACTACTAAAAAGTGCATTGCATGGATGAATGGGTAATCCTATTTTGTTTTGAGTTACCATCTTTACCATTTATGCGTCAATAATTTATAATTATGGTTGCCTTGTAAAAAGGATAAATTATTTTTTGTTTGATTATTTTTCACTTTTGGACATCTAGCGCATTATTTCAAACTTAAAGTATGGGTTTTTGAAATTTAATTTGAGCCACATAATTTTCTGTATTTCGATGTTTTCTGATAATGATGAAATTTAAAAGTGGACGATCTAATAGGCTTCCATTCCTAATTTATTCGTAGACGAAAGCATTTCCAAATTTGTTGCTTGCATAAATGACTAGCCACATTTTAATGATAGTTTATACTAGCTTCTGTCTGAAAAAACCATCGATCGGCTCTTCTTAATTAAATAACTGCAGAAAACATAATATCAAGATAGCAAAGATAAAATGTGTGCATTTTTCACTTCAGTAAAAAAAATTAAGTAGGGAAGAGAATAAAATCGAATTTTTGCTTTTAAAAATGTTCCAGTAAACTATAAGGATGTGATTTACGGCATCATTACATAAATGAAGGAATTGGAATGGAAATTAAATCATATTTGCGGTTATAAAGTAAGCTGTTCACGAATCACATAATAGTTGAACATGTATACTGGTCGTGTCACGTATTTTATCATTCAATATCGTTCCGTGCTGATATCATTTTCTTTTTCATTGTGTTACTGGAATATTACAAATAACGGATTGACTCGAATTGTTCTTTCAAAATCAACAGTAACATAGTTCACATTTCGAGGAATATATTTTCTATCTTAATACACTACATCTGTTGTTTTTAACCATCGAATGCAATTAAAGGCATTAACAAACGCGGACGTAAATGATAAAGGAGGGAATCATTTATGGTGGACAATAGATGATATACAACAGCGGCAATTTTGAAGCGACACGGTGACAGATAGGAAACACATGCTTACAAAAGAATGTAACTTTGAATCACAATAAAGACAGGAATTAATTGAATGCGTCATGATGCCATTAATGTTTATCTACAATTTGAATTATTGGCGGTTTCGCGATATGATCGTTCGCGACACTCCCAGTGGGAGGAGAGAAAGAAGGAATTAGTGTGAGATCTTAGCTGGTTTTTTCGAGTTTCTGATTCGGCTTGCTATTGGTCCTTCTGAATCATTTTCCAAAGAGTTTTCTGTATTGTCGAGACCATCGTTGTTGACAATGCTGATTTCCAGGGGGCAAAGCATACTTATAGAACGATCAAGTTGTTTTCCATTGGCCATTTGTATGGTTGTACTTCGTATACATTGGTCCCAGCCTCTGTTGAGTTTGATTATTTTTGCGAGATTCCATACACCACGAGGTGCAGCTGATTCTACCAATAGAACTATTTCATTTATCTGTGGTAATCTTTTCTCTACGAGTCTGGGAGAAGCTATTTCCTTTTGCACACGTTCTCTTAAACTCGTGTGATATTCGTCCCTCCATAATTTCCAGAAAACATCTGACGTTTTAAGGGTGTTTGTCCAATATTTGACCACTTTGTCTTTAGTGGTTAATGCGTGCGGGATATATTCCTCGTGTTCATTGTTATAATTAACTGGTATCTCTAAGGCAGCTGTAGGTGAGATGAAGTCAATTGGACGTATGATTTTATAATCATCAAAACCTACATAGGTTAATGGGCGCGTGTTTAGTACTCCTTCTATTTCTGCTATTAACTTTATTAGTCCCTTTCCTTGAGGAATTTTCTTCCTATCGCTCTTCTTAAAGCGCCCTTGTAAGTCCGATGATGATACGTTCATCAACGCCACCTCCCCACGGTGCCCGTGGTATTGTATTTCTCCAAACCATTCCTTTATCGGCTAAGAAATTTGCATTTTTGTCCATTATTTTCTTAAAAACGAATTGAAATTGCTGGCATTATCGCTTAAGACCAATTCTGGGTATCCTCTACGAATCTTCTTAACACATGTAAAAAACTTTCAGCAGACAGATCTTTCACTAATTCCAGATGCACCGCTCTCGTTGTAAAACATGTGAGAAGTGCGATACATCTTTTCACTGTCCCTGTAGTAGATTTAATCGAAAGTGTGCCCATATAATCTAATCCTACTTGTTCGAATGTTTTTAATCGTCATACGCGGGATTCTAGTAAATTCGGCATGGGTGGCAATTTGAATGGTTTTGCTTTCCATCGTCTACATGCCATGCATGAGGATATTATGCTCTTTACTGCGGCTCTTTCTTTTGGGATCCAGAATCTGCGTCTTAATTCGGATGAAGTATGTCCAACTCCTGCATGGTGCAACTTGTCGTGTTGCTTCCAAATGATGAGTTCAATTATGTTGTTGCTCTTCGGTAAATATATTGGATATTTGCTTTTTTCATCTAATTCGGAGTGTCCTAAACGACTACTGGATCTCCATAACTTGTTACTCTTATGTTGGGACAGATTCCATTTTTCTATTTCTTCATCCGTTAAATCCTTCGATTGTGCTTGTCTGATTGACAACCTTTCTGCTAGTATGTAGTCGTTTCTGGACAGATTGTTTCCTTGTAAGGAGAGTGAATTTAGCCTAGGGATGGTCTTTTTACAAGTTTGTTTTATAAATCGAAGGACCCATACGGTCGCTCTAATTAATTTGGTCCATTTGTTAAAACGGTATGCATCGATAAGTTTGAATTTATCTCACGTGATTCTGAGTGACTGGTTTTGTTAAAGTTGTTGTTATTGTTTGTTGAAATTCATCTTCAGCTTCATAAGTGAACTTACTATTTGGCTATTCTGATTCGAGTCCATTCAACCATCGAGGTTCATTCCACCACTGTTCATAATTTCTCAGTTTATTTGGTGAAATTCCTCTGGTTACCATGTCGGCCGGATTTTCCAGGCTAAGGACATATCTTAAGTTGAATCTAGATTTTCGAATCTCTTCCACTTGGTTTTGTACAGATCGTGGAAGTAACTTCGTATAGTTTGTAATCCAAAAGAGAGCACATTTTGAATCTGACCACAAAGTGACGGGATAATCTTTTTATAATTGTTTTGATACAAATTGACCTGCTCTTATTCCCATTAATACAGACAATAACTCAAGTTTGGATATCGATATACCTTCGATTGGAGCAATTCGAGATTTAGCAAAGATCAAGAATGATCTTGCAGAATTTCCAGGTACGACCTTTCGTACATAGACAGCTGCGGAATAAGCAAGTTTGGACGCATCCGTGAATGTGTGAAATTCTGTTGGCACTGAGAATTCTATCACAAATCTTGGTAGTCCTATTATTTGTTGGCCATTCAGTAATGAGTATTCTCGCCATAAGTATTGAATAAACAATTTGAATTTGATCATTACAGGGACTAAAAAACTCAGAGGATCATATTGAGAGGCAATGAATTGTAAAATGGTCCTTTTTGTTAAATCTTCTCCTCTCCATGGTTTTAATATCACATTTATATGATCCCTTTCATGGTTCCAGTTAAGTCCAAGAAAGTTTTCTTTGTTTGTTTGGCTTAGGTCGGAATAAGATATTCGTTTATTGAAATCCTTTTCATTTGAAAGAAATTCCCTCACGTTCATTGAGGCTTCTTCAAAAATTATCTTCATTTTTTCATACTTGTGTAATGTCTCTTTAGTATTCTCTGCCGATATAGTGATATTGTCCACGTACAGATTTTTTCTGATTTCTTCCGCTAATTCACCACCATAATTTTGTAGATGGTAGTTAAGAGTCGCTGCTAACAAGAAAGGGGATGATATCACTCCAAAAGGAACTCCCTTGAAGCGGTAACATTTTATATTCTCGTCGTAGACTTCTCCTTTTATCTCATTTAACCAAAGAAATCGTGTACAATTCCTTTCTTTTTCTTGTAGCCCTATTTGTAAGAATGCCTTTTCGATATCCGCAGTTATCACTATCCTCATCGTTCGAAAACGTAGTAATACACCAAATAAATCTGTTAGCACTATTGGACCTCGATATAATATGTCGTTTAGGCTTTTAAATCCTTTGTGACGTGCTGAAGCGTCATAGACTATTCTTAATTTGGTTGTATTTTTGCTAGGGGTTAGCACGTCATGATGTGGTAGATAATGTATAACACGAACTTCATCGTTTGGAGGTACTTCTTTAATTATTCCTGTTTTTAATTGATCTTTGATTGTTTTGTCGTATAAATGAAGAAGCGATTGAATTTGTAGACGTTTAACTAGATACTTCAAACGTCTAAGGCATAATCCATAATTGTTGCTCAGCCTTTGTTTGGAGTCTTTCCACGGCCAACGTACTTGGTATCTTCTATCCACCATAATGATGGTTTGTTCGAAATGTTTTATAGCTTGATGATCATCATTTACAGTGCGAGATTCTTGAATGCCGATCATTTCTAATTTCCAGAATTTTTCTAATTCTAAATTAAGGGTTGCATTAACTGAGCATATTATCCCTGTAGGATAATTGTTGTTCTTACAAAGTTTGTTAATATCACCACTTCCAACAATCACAGGGCCAACCTTAGATTGAACTAATATATGTCCTGATTGTAACTCCTTGAGGTCTTGTAGATTTATAAATTTGAAGAAATAGTCCACTCCAATCAGTATGTCGGGTTTTTTCAATGGTTATTTAAATCATCGAATTGAAATTCCTTTGGTATGTATATCAACCACCTGTAGTTCGTTTGTTAAGTATTCGACTACATCAGCGCACAACGATATAACTTCGTTGTCTTCAATTCGCACCTTCAGTTCCGTGTGAGAAGTGGGACACTGCATTGGTTTCTTCGTACCAAATGGAGCTATCATCATAGTTTGTTTTTCTGACTCAGTTAGTCTCAATTGATGAGATAATTTCTTGGAGATAAAGGACAGTTGTGAGCCTATATCAAATAATGCTAAGGCTTTTTGTTGTCTTTGGGGTTGCGACGGATTGAAGACTTTTATCTCTTTACATAAAAGTAAAGTTTCTCTTGTTGTGTTGTTTCGAGTCGTAAATGTTGAATTGTAAAGTGATATCGAATACTCGTTTTCTCCTAAATGTACCTTATCTTGTGAAGTGGATATGCCTCTTTTTCCATACACGGCACTGTTATGCGGAGCTTTGCAGTAGAAGCATTGTTTTTTCAGTTTATATCCTTCTCCCTTATAACTGTCTTTGAAACAAATTATACATTTCTTCAGCATCTTGATGCAATTTATTCGAATTTTAGCAGTAGGATAGATATCGCAACCGCTATCTAGTGGTTTCCAGCGCAAAATATATGCACGGTCTTGTTTTAGTTATTGTAGGTTGTGGCGAATTTTGTTTGGTTCATATTGTTGATAATGCTGAGTTCCTCCGGGGTCGTATCTTCGCTTTTGTTCAGATTTGTTAATTGTAGGTTTATTGTCAGTACGGGTGAATGAACTCTGACAATTCTTTACTTGTTGATTCACCTTAACCATCTTTAACAAGAAATCTCTTAGTTTCAAAATTGACCAAGGCATATCTAATGTTTTCTGAGTATATACCTTATTCAAAATCCATGATGGCAACTTGCTTTCTACCATAGTTTCAATACTTGAGTGCTCCAGGTTTTCTCCTGAAGCTTTCAGTTGGCGCAACACTCGTTCGATATTCTCGACGATTGTAATCCAATTCCTTCCACTTCTTTTGAGAGACTGGAGTTCGTAATATAGTATTGTTGATATTGTCGAGGGGTCGTCATATTTTTCTTTGAGCAGTTGCCTGATTACTCCATAGTTTTCTGGAGCTATATCGTATCCTGATACGGCTTGTAAGGAGCTTTGAAACACGAATACAAATAATTTAGTTTTTGAATTTCCGGAATTGGTTGTGAATGGATAGCTACATCGAAGCTGCTCCAAAATTGTCGCCATTGCCTTGGGTCGTCATTGAAGGTAGGTTAGGACAACTAAGGGAGATTGACAGTAAGGTTGGAAGGAGGAATTAATTTCTCCTGCTTCTTACTCTTTCCCTTTAATAGCTGTTCCCATTTTTACTCGGCTTCCTCCTTGTCCCTTGTCAGCGTTATCAACGCTTCCTTTCCCTCATGGATTATTTGGAATAATCCATGTTCGCCTTCCGTGAGTGTTTCATAAATTTTTTCTTCTTTTCTTTCATTGTGGTGATCGTTTGAATATAGTTGAACCACTTGTCGTTTGCTTTTTCAATTGAATCAACACATAATTGTATTCTATCGATTTTATCCGAGAGAACGTTTCTCCTCGTGGTATAGGCGTTTCCCTGTTGATCCAGGGCGCATTTGGATCCGGGTATACTGGTTCCGGGGAGTTTATTTTTATACCAGCATCCAACCAGCAAAAACCAAGTTAGTTCTTCAAGAAATATTCTGTCGTGAACTTCTTGAACTTCTTGAGAGAGGTCAATGCTTAGCCGATATCCTCCAACGTTTACACCAGGGATATTGTATTGAATTGAGTTTATTGTGTTGTTGGATTGAGTTTGTGTGACTGAATTGAGTTGCGGGAACGCCTCAAACTTGGGTAATTAAACCTTAACAAATGCGAATGCAATTAAAGGCATTAACAAACGCGAACGTAAATATTTAATGTAGAAGGAAAAATTAGATAAGAACATAAGTGTAATTGAATGAAGAAACAAATGAGTTGGAGAACTGACAATCTATATATAGTAGTAGAAAAGGAGGGAATAATGGCGTGATAGAAGGATCATAAGGTCAAATGATAAAGGAGGAAATCATTTATGGTGGACAATAGATGATATACAACAGCAGCAATTTTGAAGCGACACGGTGACAGAATAGGAATTACATGCATACAAAAGAATGCAACTTTAGATCACAACAGAGACATAGGAATCAATTGAATGCGTCATAATGCCATTAATGTTTATATACAATTTGAATTATTGGCGGTTTCGCGATATGATCGTTCGAGACATCGTTACACAGCGTTTAGGTGTTGTGCTTTTAGGCTCGTGGCAAGATTTAAAAGACCATATGCATGAAGCGGGCGATATTTGCTATACGGATGTATTACGTGATGGCACTGGTATTGTGGAATATGGTCGTTATGAAAATATGAAATATGCTTTACGTAAACTTGATGATACAAAGTTCAAATCACATGAAGTATGTATATTCTTTCCAGTCTACATATTCAGTTTTTTTTTTTTTTTTTTCACTGTATGATTGTATTTTAGTAATCCTTTTACACAAAATTCTCAGGGCGAAACCGCATACATTCGAGTGAAAGAAGACAATGGAGAATCGCATGCCCATTCTCGTTTCAGATCACCGGTTGGTCGCGCTTCTCGAGGTTCACCGCAATATAGTCCATCTTACAGTAATAGCGGAAGTCGTTCTCACTCACCTTGACTTGTGCACGTTCCTTTATTCATCACTTTTTGCGCTAACGTTACCTGATCCAGTATTCTGCTGTTAATGATCGGACCTCATTGCGAATCAACTTATGGATTCAATGTGAGAGAAACTGGCTTTGTTGGTTGCTTTCGTTGGGAGGACAATATCCTCACGAAATTCCTGTTTCTGCCTCTGATTGGAAGCTTCAGGGAAGACATTTATAAAAATGATTGTTTGCAGTGAAATGATATTAGAAATGCAACGGAGTTGCAAAGCTGTGTTGCTTCAAATAGCAACAGGTTCGGTGGCGTTCAGGTAGGCCGTAATTTTCCTATTATCTTTTGCTTCAGAAAAGTAAAACTTCGCTTTTTTGGGACTGTGCAGGTTATTGCGTTGATGTGTTTTGAACGAATTATCCTGTGAGTTTTAATATTTTTCTCTGTACTAAATGGTAGGCATCATTCAGCTGAATTAGTATTTTAATTGTCGCTGTGCCTATACTGAGGGGACATCATAAAAGTGAATGGGAATAAAATGTTTGCAGGTGTAGTTTTGCCTGGAAGCTTATTAAATGCGTTGGAAATTTGCCTATTAAGAGTAACCATCACATGATTGTAATCATCAAACTACTAAAAAGTGCATTGCATGGATGAATGGGTAATCCTATTTTGTTTTGAGTTACCATCTTTACCATTTATGCGTCAATAATTTATAATTATGGTTGCCTTGTAAAAAGGATAAATTATTTTTTGTTTGATTATTTTTCACTTTTGGACATCTAGCGCATTATTTCAAACTTAAAGTATGGGTTTTTGAAATTTAATTTGAGCCACATAATTTTCTGTATTTCGATGTTTTCTGATAATGATGAAATTTAAAAGTGGACGATCTAATAGGCTTCCATTCCTAATTTATTCGTAGACGAAAGCATTTCCAAATTTGTTGCTTGCATAAATGACTAGCCACATTTTAATGATAGTTTATACTAGCTTCTGTCTGAAAAAACCATCGATCGGCTCTTCTTAATTAAATAACTGCAGAAAACATAATATCAAGATAGCAAAGATAAAATGTGTGCATTTTTTACTTCAGTAAAAAAAATTAAGTAGGGAAGAGAATAAAATCGAATTTTTGCTTTTAAAAATGTTCCAGTAAACTATAAGGATGTGATTTACGGCATCATTACATAAATGAAGGAATTGGAATGGAAATTAAATCATATTTGCGGTTATAAAGTAAGCTGTTCACGAATCACATAATAGTTGAACATGTATACTGGTCGTGTCACGTATTTTATCATTCAGTATCGTTCCGTGCTGATATCATTTTCTTTTTCATTGTGTTACTGGAATATTACAAATAACAGATTGACTCGAATTGTTCTTTCAAAATCAACAGTAACATAGTTCACATTTCGAAGAATATATTTTCTATCTTAATATACTACATCTGTTGTTTTTAACCATCGAATTTCGCCAAATTTGCAGCCATTCTGCATTATAATCATCAAATTTGCAGCTGTTCTGCATTTTTATTTTCCATATTTCACTTTTGTTTTCTTTTTTTTTTTTCAAAAACTGACTTTACAGCAGATTTGAAGTTTGTTAGTTGTAACAATGATGACATATTCCATATAGCATAGTCAATTATGGGATCCTTCCACGCTACGTAACTCCACGTACAATCCGCGCTTGATGTTATATTCTGTTGTCAAGGGTTTTAGCCTATTGAGCCTCACGTTTTGCTGTTATATACTGAGCTAATAAAGTTGCATTGCTTATTTTTTTGATGTTTGCGATGTACTTTTGGATTTTTAATTTTCATGTCTTGTTGCTTATACTCTCAATTGCTCCAAAGATTTCTGCCCTAATTTCACTAACATTTCCGAAGTTCATGTTTTCAGTTGAAGAAAATCCTCGATAATCCAAATTGAAAATAATTTTCAAATATAGGATTTTCTTAAAATTTTCTGATTATACAGATTTATTAAATCGATTCACTGGCCAATATAATGCAGAATCCTGTATTCTGCCTGAAAAATTAGGATGAAGTGTCCTTTCAAGCTCACATGTTATTTTAGATTGCAGTAACGCTATTGTCCAGGGTATGTGATGCGAAAGGGAAACAATGATTAAAGAACGCCATTACATCTAGTGTTAGCAGTATTCCGTAGCGATTTTTTATACTTCATTTGATTTTTTAAATAGCTTTTTGAGTAGTAACAATATTAGGGACAACATTGAATGACATGAAAAAATTATCATATTGTTTTATGTAAATATTTTTGTGAATATTTTTTAGATTAGATACATTAACATATCTAATCTAAAAGTGCAAAAAATTTTTCTGTGCATAAACATCACAAACTTCAGGCTACTAGGCTAATAACCATTACTGTCATACAAAATCAAAATATACACTTGTGTCTGTAAAAATTTCAGATTGTACAGATGTTATGTGTTTTTGTAAAATTTCAGTTTGTAAATATTTCAAAATAAAAATATGCCCTGATATCTGTAAAAATTTCAGATTTGTACATTGTGGTTAAATATGCTACTTCTAATATCACATAAACTATAAACAAATGTACATATTTTGTAAGCATTTGAACACTATGTAGTATAAGGAAAAATTTGTTGTCAAAAAGAAAAGTAATAGAAGAATTAAAGTGATGATCGTAATGATAACAAGATTAGAAAGTGTTGTAACATTTGATACATTCAGATTGAATAGTATAAATAAACAAATAAGATTTTATTATGCTAGGAGCGATAATAGTGAATACTATTATCGCTATATTAATTATTATATTAATATCGATATTATATTAATATCGCTATATTATTATTATATTAATTAATAAAATATTAATTAATTCATCATAATACATACTCAATTACATTTACATTCATTGAATAATTACTTCAATCATACACACATTTTGTGTAGTGATTTATTTGAGTTAAATAAATTGGTTGTTAGATTTTGTAGCATCCTATTTATTTATTGTTCATACCCGATACAGGGGGAGGACTTGAATATGTCCCTTAATAACAAAGTATGCTGTCACAATGGGCCCGTTATATCCCTCTCTTGAACATTTTTATTTGTTGCTATCATTGTAGAGCACATATATTTTATGGCAGAAATTTAGAAATGAAGTGATGAGTAATATTGTCGTATGGTGGTAGTAAGAAAGAGAGGAAAAAGAGGAAAGAGAGAGAGAGAGAGAGAGAGAGGGAGAAGGATAGATAGATGAAGAAAAATTATCACTGCTTCAGACAGACAATTCTGGTAGTGCAAGTGCCACCAATATAGAATAGATATGATTCACTTATTGCATTTCAAAAAGTGTTGGGTTAGTGTAGTCCTGAACAATAATAATTCTACCTTTTCTTTTTTCTTTTTACTACTTTTAGAAATTTTTTTTAAACTATTGAAGCAACAACATCACACTCTCTTCATTGTTCCATTTTTTTTTTTTTTTTTTTTTTTTTTTTAACTGAGCAAAAATGATTCATCCATCAGTTTTGATCTATTTCAATTTCAAGGTAAAAAAAAAAATCATTTTTTT
>JBAMDO010000206.1:0-98959 GCA_037074765.1 Mansonella perstans
TTCTTTCTGTCGAATGTGTTGAGGAATCAGGGTTATAAACGTACTCTTTTCTTTTGTATCTTTCAGAAATTTTACGGTGAAATGGAATTGCTAAATGAGAAATATTACAGAACTATGATGAAATCAGTTTTGTAAAGTCCTTTAGCAACTAATTACTTTGAAAATTTTATTGTAAACTTTTTCCTATTCTAAAACCGATCACCTAATTAATCAAATACTTAATGGATTAATTATTCAGTTAAACAATTTTTCTCTTACATTAAGACAATTTTAATCCAGATTTTTTTTTGTTTGATTTCGAATTGAATATATATTTATGCATGGATTTGTCAATATAAATTCATCCATTTAAATTATCACATCAAATATTCCGGAAGTAGCTGCTGTGTTTACACATTTGCGATCTCCATACATTTCAATCTATTTACCTCCGGAATACTAACGCTCTACATACCTTAACCTAATTCCAATCCTTATAGTTCTTCTTTCTTACACTTACACTCTATATTTCAATATTTAATAATTAGCCTCATTTATTGACGAATGAATATCTATTTCGTAGTAGAATCACAATAAATCTAAATTTCATACTGAAACCCTGAATATTGCTTAAAATCTATTTTAGACTATTTAAAGTTAATGAAAAATAATACTATAATTTCAGAGGTCAAATAGAACGAAAAAGAAGAAAAAAGTATAGAAATAAAATGCTTGAAATAATTAATATTACTGCTGTGATAATGCTAAAAATTAACTTTTTTTCACTTATCAACTAATGCAACAGCAGTTAACTTTTATAAATGCTGAAACTTAAAATTTTAAATTAAAATTCATAAAATATCTTTCATTGCTATCAACCTGATACAATTCGATCACATTCAACATTTTAATTATCTAATTGCAATTATTTCTACCAAAAAAAAACAACTTTGATTAAACTAATAAAATGAATTTTCGTGAAATTATAATCAATCTAAATTTTTCTCGAAACGTTGAAAACTGGTTAAATTTTCAAAATTAAACTGAGTATAAAAGCATGCTTTTTAGATTTTTGTAACAGTTTTTTGTGAAAATTTTATCCGAAACTATTTTAATTCGTTTTTTCGTTTATTTAAGAGAAAAATGAAAAATTTATCAAAATTTTCTCGTTTTTTTTGTTTTCAGATTTTTGAACATACAGTTTTACAGTTGATAAGTGAAATGAACTATTGTGAAATTTTTTTTCTTTTCATTCGCTTTTTTTGCGACTTTTTCGAAAACATTTGTTGTGTCCATTCATCCGTTCATTTAATGAATTCTTTTTTCTTTCTTTTTTTCATTTTTTCTTCAAGCATTGAAAAGAATGGTTTACTCATGGATTTGGAGCAACTGGAAAAAGTGATGACGGGTGAATAAGTGGAAAACGATCGGAATTATAGATGCAGATGCATATCATATAGTATAAAAAAAAGGCAAATAATGAGAAAGACTGAAAATAGGTCAAGTATAGGTTATCCGTTTTGAGATACGTCAACGAAAAACCGGATGTTAAGCATAAATATGCACAAATATATGTATTACGATTGAAAAATAGGTTAAGCATAGCATAATTTATTCGATTTTTAATTCATGAATTTAAAAAAAAAGTGAAGAGAAAAAAAGAGACAAGGCAAAAGATGAACTACATAATATTGCGCGTTTTACGCTTATCCCACGTAGATTACGTGAACAATTCTTGACTATAACAAGGACGTAAAGCGACAAAAATGTATTTTTATTAAGTTTAATAAAAGTAAGCATCAAGTTTTAGAATAAAATTACAAAATATATCAATGAATAATTGATGGACAATTTTAGATTTGTTGCTTTTATTGCAATAAAATTGATGAATGATTGTTAATTTTTAAATTTCATTTCAATTTTTTTTGTTGTTTCAAAAACGAATCTTAACGAAATGGGTAATTTCTGATTTTTTTCTTTCTTCACAATACAAGTTTTAATGCAAATTTTGTGTAGAAATAAAAAAAAATTTTTTTCCAGAAATAAAATCTTTTCACAAGTGACACGGAATGATGCATAGGTGGGAAGTAATCAGTTGGTCTAGACAGGTTCAGATATAATTATGGTATTGATTCTTGCTCCTTTATCGGTCTGAAAGATTTATGTAGAATAATATTATGAATAGTATCTATTAATTATTAAAGGTACTAAAAAGAAAGGTAAACAGAGTGACGAGGAGGAATGGGAGAAAGACAGAGAAAAGACGAGAAAAAAGCCAGAATGCTCAGTTTAATTGAAAAATTTTTTAATTTCTATGCTCAATTCACATCGTCGTCAATAAAAAATAAGCAGCTCTATGTAAACCAAATACCAATCGATTCATTTTGATATAGAATTTGTAATTCAAAAGCAAGTTTGCCCGAGTAGATGGATAATTTGCTAAACAAATTTCGAATTGTTCGTCTTTTTACACAAATTAATTCATGATGCTTAATTATTTTAACTCGAGAAATTTCTAATTTTTCTAGCATAAAAGAAATTTTTTCAATAATGTTCTTTTATTTGCACTACTATAGTATTCTTTTTTATGCAACTTAATTTTATTGAAATTATTATTTGATTGATAAAATTCAATTCTTATTCTTATTTTTACTCTATAATAAAATAGTTTCAAAAATTCGTTCATATCTACACTTCCATATTTGTTCCTTCGTACTTATTGAAATTGTCGAGTATGTTTAGAATTTTAAGCGAAAAAAAAAGTTACTTATTGTATGTTATTGTTGTTGAAGATAGAATAATGAATTTTTTTCTCTGCACATTCATCATTAAAATAATTATTAACTGTTTGGCAAAAATATATAATTGGTACCCTACAAACTTTCTATATTTAATGATTCAGTAAACTTTTTCATTATTTTTTAAGCATTTCATGCTTTTCTTCTCTCCAATTTTTTCTTTTTTTTGGTTTCTATTTCGGTTAATTCAAATTTTCGGCCAAAATCACTGCAGCTACATCGACCGGAAAATATCACACTGTCAGAAGCTGTAACTCAGAAATTTTTGAGCTTCTCTCGGAGATTCCCTTAGTGATGCGTAAAATTTGTTACATTAAAAATTTCAGGACTAAATGGCATAAAAGTTGCAAAAAGCTTTCTGAAATATTCAAACAATATCGAATGTCTTTGGAATTTTTTAAACCTATTGAAGAATTGAAATGCTTTTTAATAAATCAAAAATATGCATGCAATAGTTTAATTATTCAGTCATGGACCAAATTTTTCAATTAAATTCTCTTTTTTTCATTTAGATAAATGGACAAAACTAAATTACTTGACAAGTGCGTCGAACCTTTTTTTATTAATTAATTATAAATTGACTTACTTATTACCTCAAATTTTAATATTTCATTATGAGTATTACGGAAAGTGCAATGCATCAAATGGAATGATATTAACATGCTAGAAATCATATCCTTAAATCTCAAGCACAAAATCTAATTTAAAAAGTGAATTTTAAATTAGACAGAATGAATGAATTTAAGGACTTTTTTTTCCTTAACATGCGGAAATTAATTTATGTGATTCAATTTGTATGGTGAAATTCAGGATTAGCAATGCTATCTAAGTCAAAGTATTCGGTTAATGTTTAAAGCTAAGAAATTTAGTTGCCTTTTTTTTTGGAAAAAAATTTTGTCAATTATTTTGAAAATGCCTCAATTTATGTGCTATGTTCTTTATTCTTTCAAAGTGAATCATTTTTTTTTCTTGTTTGAAGAATAAGTCAAATTTAAAACCAATTACAATTCAAATTCATCCACATAAATTTTAAATAGTATTAGAGTGTCCTCACGTGGAAATATCTGTATCTCACGTATACATTTACAGATCTTTTACGCACATCTTTTACTCATTCTTGTGAAATAAAATATTTCCTGAATGAATAGAAAAGTATTAAGGAGGACTTAAATCAGTTCATTCTCTGGTTCGATACTTTTTTTTTAACAAGTGATCAATACACAAGAAAGTATCCTTATCCAGCCACTGGCCATATTTCTAGGTCTCATCATCTCATTCCTTCGTAGGCTCATTCATCATTCACTGATCGATTATACGATGCATCTTCATTAAAGCTTTTTTTTCTCTAAAGATAGCAAATAATTCATATCCAAAGACTAAATTTTGAAAAAAGAAGCGAATTGACCTTGTTATTTACCTATAGATCAAATACAATACCTTTTGAAGTATGTTATGACTGTTAATTTATCTATAACTGGTAATTTTTTTTCACTTTAAAAGCATTTCAAATTGCTTTATCTTTTATTTTATTAATTTTTTTGTATATTATTTATGAATTAATAAATTCTTTTTTATTTTCTGCAACAGTTCAATAATGATTTAATTTATAAATTGTTTAGTTGTTTTTCCAACAATGCTACTCTATATAAGTATTTTCATTTATCAGTGCCTCCACTTCAACAATTCGTAAAACTATTCTATCATTATCATCTTCGATCTTCACAGAACTACAAAAACTGCAAAAAAAGACTTTTTTTTTGTCATCCGAGATCATTTTGCATCAATGATTAATCTAACTTCCTATCAAATGGAAACTTCTACAGTAAGCTTCTTCCATATTCTACAGTTTGTTTCGTGTTCAGGAAAAATTCCTCATCGATCAGCGATTTTTTTTTTTTTTTTGTAATCAAGGCATTAGTTTTCACTTTACTGGAATGCAACATCTGTTGCTATGTCGGTTTTTGAAAAAAAAGCCTTTCACTGATAATGGGTAATCTTTCTATAATACTTACTTGATATTTACGCAATCTACATTATCAGATTTCTCATCCAATACTTCTTGGCCATTATTTTGTCATTTTATCACTCATTTTATCATAAATAATTTGGAAATTATTTGTTAAATTTAGAAGAGAAATAGCGAAATTATGAAAAATATGGATGAATCTATTGTTAGTGTCATGGCTATAACTTTTTTTTACTTCCCGTTGAGGAACATTAAGCTGTTCTAAAGAAAGGACCAATTTGTCGAAGCTAAACCGATTCCATATTTTTCAAGTGCATGAAAATATAAAAAGGAAAAAATTTCTGGCTAGAAAAAAGGGAAAAGAAAAACAATCATCGAAGGAAAAATTTAATTGTAAACGGAAAATTAAAAAAAAAAAACGAAAATTACAAAATTATTTTAATGAATAAAAATTTTTTGGAAAAACAAAAGATGACGCAGATGTTATCAGAGGGACTGATGAAATATCCAACGTGTTGATGATAACCATTAGGATTTATAATGATGATAATGGTGATAATGATAACAACAACAATAATCAAAAGCACTTTTTAACTAGTAGTGCTGTACTAGACATTAAGTTTAACTTCATTTCATTCCCAACTTTCTCCAATCTCGTTAAACTGGAACGCAATTACTTATTCCTCTTTCCTTTCCAGTCTTTTCAATTTCCTTTTCCAAACTTTTCGAATGCAGCTAATCGACCAAATGATTATACTCAAATCATTTTTTTTTTTTTTTCATTTATCAGTGCCTCCATGATTATACTCAAATCATTTGGTCATATTTTTCAAGCAATTTTGATAAATTCCTACTTATAAATCCTTAACAAAAAATTGTTCAATATAATTCACCCAATAATTTTGACATAAATCCAATTCCAGGGTTTTTGTCAACAATTTCAACAGTTCCTTTCACCAATCAATCATAATTCAAATTATATAAGTCAGTAATTTATATACTTTTCATATTTTTTTTCCAATCAAATACAATTTTATCTCAACTTTTGCACTCCAGTTTTGTCAGCACCAATTTTAAATTTAATACTTGAAATTTTGCCAACTCCTGCATTCTTATTTTGAAAAATATACTGCCGGAATTTATTTTAATTAATTAGTTGCAGTATTCTGTTGCTTCATAATTTATAACTGGTATCATGCATGTCTAGAAAAATTTCTCGTATTTAAAAATGAGAGACAATTATTTTTAGCTTAAAGGAAAGTTGTTTTGATGATGGGAAGTGCGAAATTTGCAATTAATCAAGCTGTTTTTTTCGATTCTTATCCACCATTTTACTCAGCTGCAATAACAATTAGTGCATATGCATTTAATCATTCCAAATCGTTTTTTTTTTTTTTTTTTTTTGGAGCAGTTAGCACGAAATTGATGAGATTATAAATTTTTTATTAATGTATTTAACTGAATTAAGTAGATTGCGATAAACTTGTATAGCTATGCTATGTCTGTTCTTTTCCAGTAGGCTTTAAATCATTTAAAAAATTTGCGATAAAATGTTCATGAAACTTCTGGAAATAGCAAAAGTTAATTATTTTCTGTTTCATTGGCTGAATTTGCTTTTTTTCTTTAATGATCCAATTAAATAGAAATAAATTTTCAAATAATTTCCAAAAATAAATAGCAATATGTGTAAATTTAGCTTCATGTATAACAGTAAATGACATATATATTTTTTTTTAAAAAATATGCAGAACAATATTTATCGATGATCATGAACTTTTGTATACTTATACATTGAAAATTGGTGCTGGATGAACACTTGATAAATAAAAGTGGAAAATTTGAAATTGAGAAAAATTTTAAGTAAATGATAAGGCACTTAAATCCTTTTTTTTCCGCTATTAATAATACTTTTCAGAATTTTTATTGATTTTTTTCTACCTCTGAATTGCTCAATTTTAATTGAATTTTCAAATGTTCTAACGTTTTACAAACGAATAAATGAATATTTTGCTTTATTTGATGGTAATGTGCGACAAATTTTCGATGATAGCAAAGGAGGAAGTTTTTTATGAGAAATGAAAATGAAGCTGAGTGGATAGAAGAGTGGTTAGCAGCGAAAAAGAGCATGCATGGATGATGATAATGGTGTAGCCAAGATTTTTTATCCTAGCAATTTTAAGCTTATTTTTTTCCATTCCTGTCTAGTAGCAAACAAGCATTTGCCGTTTAAGAACATTGAAATATATTTTCTCTTTCTCTTCGTTTTTTTTTTTTTTTTCACTTCCTTGTTCCTTTCTATTGTTTTTTTTTTTTTTTAATCTTTTCTTCTCATCGCTCATAGTCAGTCTTCTTTCATTTTTATTTTTTTTTTTTTTTTTCAAAAAAAAGCAATAGTGTGGGGTTAAATTGTATAGACTAAACGTTTTCATTTTTATTTTCTTCTTTCATCCAACTTCTACCTTGAACTTCCTGTTCTGAGTAGCATTTCGGGTATCTTTTCATTCATTCTGAAACATTTACCATTTTGTCATTTGAAAAATATTTAACTTTATTCAAAAATATTCCTCCTTTCCTTTGCTTTTTTATAAATTTTTTTTTTTTTTTTTGTTCATCTTTCTTTATCATTACAATCAGGAAAACAAAAGTAAATCAAACGAGTTTCAATAATTTTCAGTCTTCATTGAAGTTTTCGCATTTTATATTTCTATTTGAAAATTTTTATTGCTGCAAATTTGAATTAAAATTCAACTTGATATTGATGCTACATCGATTGGTTTTGTTTTTATTATGAATTAAATTATTAAATTTCGCAAAATTGTTGAGAAATTATGTATGGCTCAAGAGTAGAAATAAATTATTCGTAAACTAATGAGTTGTAGAGAGAAATACAATGAAGTTAGAAGTGAAATTTAAACAAAATTAATATAGGACAGCATCATTAAGATACCCTTTAAAAAGTGCTTGATGAATAATCATGTAGCACTTTCATGTTTTCAATACTGTATGAGCTTTCAGTTATTAATGGAATTAAATAATTCTGGAAATACTCGATTTCATTTTAGTAATCAAATTGTTATCACTTTACATATCGTGTGAGAGCCTAGCAAGGTTAGAAATTACTAATTTTGTGAAAAAAAAAAATTACTAATTGAAATATTTGTAAACTTTCTTCACTGCATAATATTAAATTTCAAAGTAAGGAATGGAAATGACAAAAAATGAATCGATTTTTTCCTCATCCAAATATTTCTTCTGAGATAAGTGACGTTTTCAAAATTTAACTTTCAATTGGGAAAGCGATGGTGATAAGATCATATATTATACATATATTATTTGCAAGAGAAACGATGAAATTCTCAAATAGTTCGTTACGGCTTTTTTGTCGAGAGAAACCGGGTTTTCTGCTATAAGATAAAATAGCTGTTGAGAATATTAAACTTTCTAATAAAACAATATTATCAGGGGAAGTTTTATTCGTTGCTGTTAGTTAAAGTGACAAGCTATACAATCTAATTATCATCATGCTATTGCCACTTTTCATACTTTGTTGGACTGCTGTAATTCGGAATAATTAAATTGCTAAATTCCCCATATCAATGCCAAGTTTTTTTTTTTGATTTTTTCTACTGAGATATTTGAAATTTTTCTTCAGTCATTTACGAAATTTCAAATTTGTCAATTACATGAAATAAAACTTTGTATTAAAACAAATTTTAGTTGAAACTATAATAAATGAGATGCAATTTTTTGTTGGAGACAAAACAAAACAAATGAAGTTTATACGACGCTTTTTTCCCATTTAGACCTTTTTCCATCATTCTATTTCTGTTTAGGGCCTTTTGAAAATATCTTTCGTCCCTGTCCAACTCATTTCTAGCAAATTCAGAAAATGATTAGGGAATTAGCCAAGCTAAAAATAAAATTTTCAATTCATTAGTTAAAAAAAGTGTGTTTGTGTTCAAAAAAAAATAAAAAAAGAGGAACATAACATTTGAGTTGTGAATAATTATACATTGTAATAAAGAATTTCATTAAAAAAATAAATGATATATGTCCTCAATAAAGAAAAAAATGAAAACAATAAAACGAAAAAGTTTAAGAATTTTAACAAACATGAATTAAAATTTTTAAAAAAAAATAAAGTAATAAAGCAGTTATAGCACTGTTAAAATGTTTAAAATTACATTAATTTTCTTTTTATACAAATAAAAATAACTTACAAATTGAAATTGCTAATTTAAAGAAAAAAACATCTTAAAAATTTTTCAACATCACATGTAGATTGAATGACTGATAATGTGATGATACGGCTCATTATAAGTAAACTTTATTTCATTTATTTATTTATTTTTCTTTGAATTCATTGGAATTCCAGTTTTTGTCACCTCTAGTCATCAATCTGTAAAAAAAACAGCGAATAGATAAAAATTTAAAAAACAAAATGAATTGTTTTCCAATAAATTTCAACATTTGAAATTCGATCATAACAAATGAACAATAATTAGTGATAACATTTATTTTCAACTGAAATAGAAAATTTTTTTCATTCAAGAACAATTTGTCAATTTGCATAGTTCAGAGCTTTAGCACATTTAAATAATAGACATAACCCAAGATGTCTAATTGTGTCATTCAATCGATTTTTTGATTTTAGATCAGTTGAATCCTGTAAAAAAATTGCAATTAATAGATGATTTTGCTTTTTTTCGTAATGCTTCTATACAACACAACTATAACAACTTCCAAATCTTGTCCTGATAAGATAGATATTCGCAGTTCGAAATTTGATAATAGGAAAATAAATAAATAAAAATGACAAGAATTATATATGTAAATAAATATATATATAGGTAAAATTTTTCCGTTTATATTATTCCAGTTTTTCAGCAGTTTGTTAAAATTTTCATAGTTGTTCGGATTAATTGATATTTATTGATTTATGTGAAATATTTACAAATGATTGAAGCATGCTAAAATATTCAACATCTCCATCTCAAGGATTCTGAATTTCTCTTAATTTTTATATCAGTTTTTGTTTTAACAACTAATAACTTACTATGTTCAAAATATTAGAAACAGTATAAATGAGGAATTGCAATTGAAATTCAATCATATACCTTCAAAGAAAAGAATTTTTATTCAGTATTTGGCTCAGGATCAAAAAACCTGGATAAGTTTTATTTAAATTTATCTTTGCCACTAAACAGTGTCAGGATTTGATCTATCATATTATGCAAATAACTTATATTTCCATCAATCAAGATTGAATCAAACTCTCAACGGAATTAAAACTTAACCAGCCTAGTAAGAAGATATTATTAATCTTTCTCATTCATTCAGTACATTCATGCCATATTTTTTTTTACTGGCTGAATAATCAGTATTGTTGAGCATTCAGTCAAATGACTTTACCATTTTTTCACTTTTTTTCATTGATGTATTTTCCGTTTTAATTTCACATCTTCAACGATGATATTTTTTTTCTGATAAACTCTCGCATTGCTATGCAACGTTACTTTTATTTTATTTTTGTGCACTGTACTAAATAATTAATTTCACACATTTTCCCCCATTTTTTCACATTCATACTTACAAAAAAAAAAAAAATAAAAGTAAAAAAATAAGAAATGATTGATTGATAGATATGTATGTTGAAAAAAGTTACCGTAATGGTTTACGCAAGAGAAATTTTGATAAAAAATTTAAAGAGTTTTAAGTATTTTCAATTAATTTAATTTTCTTCCTCACATAAACAAGTTATTTAAAAGTAAGTTTAATTTAAGACATTGATGTGATTTAAGGTATCGAAAAATCCATATCATTTCTGCTCGGGAAGAAATGCTGGAGAATGCGTATATGATTGATTTATGGAAAATGAAGAAATAACAAATTTAACGAAGAGCTTTTCTATTACTTTTTCATTTTTTTTTTCTATTACTTTTTCATTTCATTGAAAGGAGTGTAATTGTCAACATTTGTTGATGTGTTCATTAATGATGTGACAAAAAGAACGATTAAAGCATGCTATTCATTTCTTCTTTTCTTTTCTTCATCATTTGACTCAAATTCTAAATGGAAGAGTAAATAAAAAAATAGTAAAAGTACCTTCTCAGAAGAGATTTTTCAACATTTTTAATGCTTGAAAATTCTTTTGAATTTAAACAATGTTTATTTAAGTTGTCGACGATGAAAGTGGAATATGAAGAAGCGTAGAAAAATTGAAAGAGATGTAGCAAATGTGGAAAAAAGGAAACAAAAATTTATGAAAATTCTTAAAAATACAAAGAAGAAAGGGAAGAAAAAATATAAGATTTTGAAAGGGCTTCGAAAAATTGCACTTTCGGAAGGATGAATGAGGAAATCCGGGAAAGTTCAAAAAGGAACGAATAAAGATGGGAAATGCTAATCACACTGTGCTTTTGTTGAAATTTTAGCTTTTTAAGTGTCTTTTTTAGCCGAAAATCATTGTTCGCAAATATAAGTAAGCAAAAAACTTCGCACATTTTTCACTTTTAAATAATCTTTACATTTCATTATTTTATTTATCCAAAACAATATGGTAAAATTCTTTAATATTTACATATTTATTAAAACTAAAGTTTCCTTAAACTTACTGTGATATTATTATTATCTGTTATCATTTCATTTATCAACACAATGCTTAATGCATAAATGATAGTTTTGTGAAATCATTTTTTTGATAGCTTACAAATAGCATTAAAAATCTATATCTAAAAGATAGATATTTATGGATATGCTTCTAATTTATTTAAAGCATTCAATACGTATGTCCACTAATTAAACTAATCAATCGATCATACAAAAGAGGAAGAATATGTGAGAGAGAGAGATTTGTTAACAAGAGCGGAAGTAAGATTAGACGAATTTATTATCATTGTTTATCTTTGCAACTTTAATATTTTTACTTTTGCAACTACCCGTATACATACTTTAAGCATATAGCTCTGTGATTGTTATTCACATTTTACAATTGATCTATATGTTTCATTGTGAGGAAATGAAATGAAATGAAAAATAAAACTTTTATGGTGACATATTTTAAATATATGTATATGTATATATGGACTGTTATTTTTGTGATTCAAGACGTTGTTTATTTAGTTTTATAGACATTTTAATTTAATTTTATTT
This sequence comes from Mansonella perstans, assembly GCA_037074765.1. Taxonomy (NCBI): domain Eukaryota; kingdom Metazoa; phylum Nematoda; class Chromadorea; order Rhabditida; family Onchocercidae; genus Mansonella; species Mansonella perstans. The sequence continues at coordinate 11,896 of JBAMDO010000206.1, forward strand.
CGATTCTTTTCACAACTATTTTTCTTCATTGGAATACTACACTATTATTTCTAAACATTGATTTACTTCATTTTTCAATTTTATTATTAAATTTTACGCATACATACACACGTATACATATACAAACACGTACAAGCACATATCAAATCTTATCAATTCATGAATTTGTTTGGCAAAAAGCATAAATGACAAAAATACGTAATTATTTGTTGGTTAACCAAACACTGATTTGATCTAATTTTTGATTATTTTTGTCATTTCTCTAAGCCTTTGTTTGTCCAACATTTCTTTTTTTGTTTATTTTTTCTTCATTTTCAAAATTCATTTTTTTGCCTCACATTTAGTAAATAAATTGAATGTGCATTTAATGTATACGACTAGCTAATTCTATTTTTATCCTGGATGATATTTTTTTTAAAGATAGAACTGGTATTGTGAAGTATGCTGTATATACATTACATCCAAACGGTGTTTGTTTTAATGATACTTTAAAAGCTTTTCAAATTGAATTTTCACTAATTTTTTTCGTTGTTGAATTGATATTTTAGCTAAAATTATGGTATGATTAATTGATCCGATGATGCTATTTGTGATAGATGACTGATAAGTATTGATTGTGCAACTAATATTAGTAGGTTTTTTTTGAAGGTCAAATTTTTAAAAAATCATTTCCTAAATGACAAAGAAAGATTAGTTGAGTTTAAAAACCACATTTTGCAGTTTTATGCAAACTAATTGATTGCATTCTTTCAAATTTGTGATTAAATTTAGAAATTTCAAATCGAAATTTCAAAGATTACAGTGGGAAAAAAGAAAAACAAAAACTGAAGGTGCTTTAATGTATTCGGTTCATTCGGATCCTGAATAAGTTTAATCCGAAAAAATCTTCCTAATCACTCTTAAATGTTTAAAGTAAACTTCGTTTTTCCGTTCAATAATCTGTTGTCAAAGACCATCGCAAATTCGCGTATACGCTTACGTGCAGGATTTTCGAAATTTTTGGCTAAATTAAACCAAAAGTTAAAGCCAAAAATAAAGATGCTCAATGCAAAATTTTGTTTTGTTAATAAGCATGCAAATTTCTCCAAAAAATCTCCATGGAACCTATTCTTTCGAACAATATAAATACAAACTGCGAAATTCTCGCAATTCCTGCTCTTATCTCGAATGCAAAATAAATCGAGAACAACACTGTTAAAGGCCTTTACGAAGCAAGGACCTCACTAGCAAAATTGAGTATTTTATTAATTCATTTTAGCTGGATATGTGTTCCCAAACAGTTTGCTCTTTGAAATATTTTCGGTAAAAAAATTTACACCTTTTAAAAGTTACCCTGACATGGTCAGTGAAACTACTGAAAATACAAAAACAGCTAATGTAACTTGTTCTCTCATAAAATTGATAAAAATTACACTAATTAAAAAATTCAATTCATAAATTAAAATGAAAATTCCTTTAATCAGTAGCATTAAAAAATTGAAATAGAAAATAGTAATAAAGAAGAAAAGATTTATTTATAATATTTATTATTCCTCAGATTTTCTTCATCTCTCGTAATTGATTGGTTTATTTCTAATATGTCCATGAATATTGTTAATGTAGTCAAAATTACATATTATTTTAAATATCAATAATTTTTTTCTTTTGTAGTACTAGTTCTGTTAAGATAATAATTTCAATTTTATCATTAACAATATTATTTTAAAATATTATAATTCTTTTTTTTTAATTTTATCACAAAGCGTTTTCTCGTCTTTTTTTTTTACCATCGGTAATATTTATGATCTTTTGATGGTTCTAGGTTGCAAATAAAATAATGCTAAATTGTCGCAAACTGCTATTCAGAAACTCTAATAAGAGAGCTATTTTTAAAATTTATCCACTTATACTGTTCTCTTCAGTTTTTTCCTTATCATTCTCTATTGCCTTTTCCATCAATCTAGTCTCGCAATACTATTTATTTCCTGATAAATTTATTTTCGAGATAAATTTTTCCCTTTAATGGTGTTTATTTAGATACATAAATTTCTAATATTGTTTAGTATTACTGAAAAAAGTTGATATTTCAAAAAACTATTTGTAACAGTTACTTTATTTCATTACAAAACATCGATTGTGTTTTTTTGCTTTTTTGCTTTTTTTTATAAAATTTGTTCCTTTATTCATTTTTTCTCATTTCTTTTTCCTTCCTAAGATTCTTTAATGCTTTTGCACACACGAAAAATTCATCATAATCTTCACTGAAAGAGAAAGAGAGAGAGAGAGAGAGCCGGAGAAAGAAAAAAAGAAGTAAAAAATGAAATAATTCTCATATATATTTTACTTTAAAGTTTTCGTCAAAATTGAGCCATACTATAAAAAAGGAAATATCTTATTGTTGAATATTTTATTTTATTTTTTATCCATTCAGTGATAATGTTGTACAGTGACTGGTATGATTTTTACAATTATAATAAAGAGCATATTATTTAAATTTTCTATTAAATCATTTTTGTATGTAACGGAAAAATTAGATCAAATTAAAATTTATATCCATAATTAAAAACTATAATACATCGCATGAATACATACTTTTTTGCTGTTTTGGTTTTTTTTTTTTTTTTTTTTTTTTTTAACTTTTAGTTTCGGTTTTTTGTTAAATATTTACAAATAAAATTTTTTTTTTTTTTTTTGAAATTTCAGTGATGAAATTTGGCGTGCTACACATATTAGTGTGTATGTTACAAGCATCAATTATTGTATGTCAACAACGGCATAAGGATAAAGATGATGCATATGCTGATTTGATCGCACTTAATTTGATACCAGCAAGTTGTAGTTTGGATTCCTATTATGGTTATGGAATTGTTGATGGAAGTCTGGAGAAATGTGATAAATATTTTGAAGCTAAAGCTGGAGGTAAAGAGTTCAGTTCGGAATATGAAGAAATTAAATGCCGCACTTTGAGAGGTGAGTTTTTTTTCAATGTCAATACAAAATTTTTGACATTATCTTTTACACATAGCAGGATAAATTTAAGAACGGTGCACATCTATTGGACATTTGTTTTTTTCCTTTTTAAAGTGACTTATTAAATTTCACATAACGTAACGAAAAGAAAAAAAGTTGACAAATATGAGAATAATAAAGTTTCATATTTAGTGCACGGAAGAATGGAAAATGACAAGTGTGAATGTAAGCCTGGATGGAAGGGGCCAATTTGTAATGAATACTATGGTTGTCCCACTGGCTTTTCACTGTACAACAGTGTGTAAGTTTTATTTTCTGCACAGTTTGCTGATTTTTTTCTGCATCCATAAATCCATCTTATCTATATGTTAACAGAAGTGAATTTTTGAATTAGATAAAAGATTTCATCAGTAAATTAATTTAAATTCAAAGTGGTGTTGTCAGTTTTTTTTTTTTTGAATTGTTTAATACAATTTTATCCAAATTTCGATAACTTACCATAAAAAGAATTTTTTGATTTCTTGAAATAAAAGGTTGCTTACAAAAATCATAGAATAAATTAAAAAATACTCTGTCATATATGCGATGAAACTTAATTTTAGAAAAATTTCAATAAAATTAATGAAATTTAATTTTCTTAATTAAAATATTTTCAACACTTTTTTTGAAGAAACTTTATTTTAATTCAAATATTTAAAGTAAGCAGAAAAAGATTTCTGAAATGCCTGATCTTTTCATCTTGAAAATTATGTTAAAAAAAAATCGAATGACGCTCATATTCAGTATGACATCTTTTCAGTTCGTAAGAATTGATTGTCAATCTCAGACCAGTAAAATTAAAGGAGCTTTAAGAAAAGCAAAAACAATGTTTAGATGTACACCGAATTCATGCCAACATAATGGAACGATTGCTATTGGCTCGAAACAAATTGAATGCATTTGCAAGGCCCCATGGGATGGCCGAAATTGCGAACGACTTGCATGTTGGCGAATGGCCCCAAAAGGTTACAATGTTGAATATTTCTTGTAAACTTTTGTCCTGACTATTCGTCATTTAATTCAATTTATTAGCCTATTATCAGGACATAAAATTTTATCTTCGAATGAAGGTCAATATTAAAGAGAACGTAAAAAAGAAAGAAAGAGAGAAAGTTGGAGAAATCATATTGATAAGTTTGTTCTTTTCTATTTTTTTTCCTATTTATGGTGCTATACATAATTATTATTTAATTAACGATGAAGCTATTATTATTTAGAACATGAAAGGAGATGGCGTAATGCGGGTGATAGATGTCGTTGTTCGGATGAATATGAAGGTGATAACTGTGATAAGATTATCAAATGTAAAAATGATGGTGAACTTGTCGATGGAAGGTTCTTGTTATTTACAACTTTTTTTCCTTTTTTTAAAAAAAACTATTTGTCGTTATTTTAAATACTGTATTACTGATTTTTTTCTCTGGAATTATTTCAAACCATTCTGAATAGGAATGGATCTCTTATCTATTCAACACAGCTTGAAAGGTGAAGGAATGCAATATATTTCACTTACTTCGTCCATTCCATCTTTATATTACTTCCTAGCATTCATTTTAGAAGAACAATGAATGATGCTTAGAAAAATATTTTAAGAAGAGTTGTTGTATGTATGGTATACAATATTTAATGAACAAAAATTAATTAATTTTTTAATTTATCGACAATTCATAAATTTGTTTCAAATGTAGTAAGTTTATTGAAAAAAATATTTATTAGATATTAAAAATAAATAAAATTTTTTTTTTTGCTTTCTGTTTTTCTTTTCAAGTTTGTTTTTCTCTTGTGCAGATTAATAACAAAAAAGAATCTGTTTGTTTCTGCTTACAGTTGCAAATGTAAAGGAAGATTTTACGGTGAAATTTGCGAGAAGAAATGTCCTGAAAATGAAACGTAAGTAATTAATGTATTTGATAATTCAAGTAGTTAGTGTAATTGATAACATGACTGGTAATTTAATCATTTTTTTTTGTTAAAAGTCTAGAAAACATCAAGTTTGAACACTTTCAGATGTGGTTCAATGATTATTTGGTTTTCACCAGCTATCACATTCTTGGCACTTTTCATGTTTTTGTTTGTTTCAAATATGGAATAATTTTTTTCCAAAATACAATTAATTTAGTTGATGGAAAAACAAAAAAAAAATCCCACGGAATTTAAAAAAATGAAGAAAAATTGGTTAAATTAAAAATTTCTACAGATTTTCAAGAATTTAGAAAAAAATATAACTGAAATTTTAGATGAAATCAAGTATTTTAAGAATTTCTTCAAGTGAATTTTAAAATTTCTTCTTTTTTCCTTTCCCCATTAAGAATAATTTTATTTATTTTCAATGATAATCCATAGATGCTTTATTTGCTTTAAAAATTTCATTCTTGAATTGGATCAGTTATCCTGAAAATTGTATCATATGCAATTGGTTGTTAAGGATATTGCTGCATTTGTCATTTGTCTTCATAATTATCTATCATTATTATTATTATTATTAATTATTATTATTGTTTATTATTAGAATTCAAGTACCGTTTATTGGGGAATTTCTCTTCTTCACTTTTATTCCCGAAGACCAAATGAAAAAAAAAATTTCCGACAAACAAATAATTACCCGTTTTTTCTTTTTCATCTCACATCGTTGTTATTGATGTGAAAAAAAACATTTTTGTTCGGCTATTTATCCTGTTCTTTTTTTTGTGCACTACAATAATTATACTATTGGATTTGCTAAGCACTTTCATCTGTTAATTAGGAAATATCTTAAAAGAGCGCAGGATAATTTCTCGATAGCTATGATTTAGCATTTATTTTACATCCAAAAAAGAAGGAAAAAATGTTAGGTAAAATTTATTTCTATATATATATATATATATTATTTCAACACTTTGTTCGATTAGGGAATCCTTGATTCATTGCTTCTATTAAATACATTTTTGGAAATTTCGATAACTTTTTTCTTTTCAATTTTTTAGTAAACAAAGAAAAAGCATGAAAGAAGAAAGAATGGAAAAAACGTATTCTTAGGCATATTTAAATTTTTTAATCAATTTTAAAAAAACTAAAGTTAACATTAGACAAATAAATTCTTTCATTTATCTATATTGATCCTATATTTTGAAATTTTTATTTCATTCCACAAATGTTTGTATTTATGGGACTTGTTGAGTTATCATTCAAAATTCCATAAATATTGTGATAAAAGTAAGAGGTATATGAAAAATAATGAATGAAATAATTTAAATTTTGCAAGAAGTTTGATTCATATATCTAATAGAAGATATTTAATGTGAATTAGGGAAATTTTCAAATTAAACTTGCCAAATGTTGCTTTAGGCCAAATGCACTGCCGCAATATTATGCATCCGACGACCTTTCATATGATGTATACAACATATATATATATATACCTATTCGTTTACTATTGCTTTGCATTCCTTAGATTTACTTTACTCTATTAAAATTGGCGCTTTTTTTTATAGATGCATTAGATTTAAATTCATGCAACATTATTTTAGTGTTTTTCATTTATTAAAATATTCTTTTTTTGTAATTTCTAAGGTTGATCTCAATTTAATAAATATCTTTAAAAACGGACTGCAATTTACTCTTCCGCATTCAACTTTCACGTAGTTCATTATATGGTGAACACAAAAAAGAAAAAAAAACGATCTATAATCAGATTTTATGTTAGATCGGTAATTCCATCATCCAGAATTCTCAGTTTGTTGCTACCGTCATGTACGATTCATCCAAGAATCATCAACCAGGTATTTTCAGCATATGTTACATATTCTTACTCTCTCATTGCAGATTTCCATTGGAGCTCTTTGCAAAAAAAAACAACTACCTTAAAGTATTTACTAGTCTAATTGTTTGGTAGCCAAAGTAATATTAGCGTTATAACTATGCTGTCCATTTATTAGCTGAAATTAATGAATTTCTTTTTTTTCTGCAGTAATTTTTTACCGATTCAAGATTCATTATGTTGAACAATTAGACATTATCATGCTTTCATTTCTTTTTCTACAATTTATGTTCAATAAAAAAGGTTCTTATTCAATTCATTTACGGTATATTGCGATTCCTCTTCCAAGTTTTTTTTTTTGGTGAAAAATATAATTTCCAAAAAGAATTCTGAAGAATTTCATTTCAGTTAAATTTCGTCACATATAAAAATATTTGCTGTTACGCTTCATTTTCTGCTAGTTATGCATATATATTTTAAACTTCTTCTCTTCTTTACTTTGTTAAATTTTTCAAAAAAAAAAACGAAATTCCCATTTGAAGCATGTGAAATGGAACCGGATATCTTTCATGATTGTATTGAATATATGAAGACGAGAATCTAATTGACTTCTCTTCTTTGATGATTCCCTTTATCTTCTTTCTCTCTCATTCTCCCCCTCTTTCTTTATGAAAACATGAAAAATCTGAAATAAAACTCAGATGGTGCATTATTCTCTTAGATGAGGATTCCTAATCATTCCGCAATCCTGAATTTTGCACTTTCGGAAATTCTAAATGATGACTAAATAGGCAAGTTATCTAGAATCCGTAATCATTAACGAAAATCTGATGCAATGGAAAAAAGTTCATCAAAAATATTGAAAGTATTTAATATTGAAAATAAGTTAGTCAATGTATTATTTCTGTTTTTTTTTTAAAATGAAAATTTCATTGAGTTTTAAAGATGGTGAACAGTGAATTTGAAACCGGAATGGGGAAGGTTAAATTGAAGTAGGAAGAAAAATGGATAGGATTGGAAAACGATGAAATTGAAGGAAAAGAAGAGAATATTTATGGAAATACAAAATTCAACTAAACTGGATGAAAAAATATTTAAATGCTTACGATTTAAACTGAAAGGATTAAGCATCAAATGACAGGTTAATGGAGGGGGAGTGGAAGGGAATGAAATTAATGCATATCCAACAGAGGTAGTGGACAATAGGATAGAGCGGACAGTAATTCAATTTCTAAACTGAATGAAACTGATACTATCCACATGAAATGATGTTGTTTCATCGACCACTGACCACTTGCTTTTTCTACCTTCACTACTTTTATTCCTCCTTATTTATATGTGAGTTTGAATTCCGTTTCTTTCTTTTCTTTTTAATTTGTCTAAAAATGAAAAATCAAGTCATCATAAAAAAATAAAAAATTAGCTGATTTTTTAAACTTTTATTAATTATTCAAAAAACAATAATTTTAATTGTAATGCATTTGCTTATTATTACAATGAGAATGATGCTAGTAATTGTAACAATGATAACGGTAACAGTGATTTGAATGATGGTACTCCCGAAAATGATTATGAATTGTATTACGATTATCATCGCTAGATCTAGCGATAATATATTGGATATATGTGTAGGATTATCTGGCTCATTTTTATTTTATTTTTCTAATAAACATTTCATTTTATCAATCTTTAATTTCACGGCTTTGAAAGTAGCATTTTGTTTTATGGTTTATTTTTTGTTTTTTTTTTTTTTTTTTTTTTTTCCAGTGTTCTTAAATATGAGCTAATCAATGACAATAACGGTTGTAACGGTAATTCTCGGAAGTATCTAAGCACAAAGTTTTCCATTTCCATTTTTAAGTTGCAATGAAACGATCCAGAAAATTTATTTTTCCATTAGTTTGCTTCTCTACTCATCATTTAAACTAATACGCAAATATACTCTTCTCAGTTCATTGAATAATGATACATAATTTTTACACACTGGTTTGATGATCCTTTTGCTGAATTCTATCTCGTTTTATTATTCCTGCAGCTTATCAACCAGAAATTGATTACATATCCAAATATTCAGCATTTACGCCGTTTTATAAAAATTTTCAATTCATCTTAATTGCTAAACAATTAATCCCTAAGCAAAAGACTAATTACAAATTTAAGGATGAAATTTCAGTCAAAAATGCTTAAATTGTATTTTCGAACCAATTAATTGTTCAATTATTACTTTCATAATAGACAATAATAAATTGCTAATTTACGTTTAACCAAATTATTCATTAATCCTTCATTGCTATTTTATAACTTTGAACAATAAAAAAATTATGAGAAAAAAAATTCATGAAATGTTTTTCATCCAGGAAGTTTTTTTGAAAAGTTTTTGATTTTTAATAAAAGTATCAAAGTTTTTGATCTAGTATAGAAGAATAATTGGTGACAAAATGGATTGGTTGATAATATTTAGGTAATGGATGCTTCCCACCTGTCTACTATGAAACTTATTCGCAACATCCATTAGCCCTATCAGGTATTCTTACAACAAAATAATTCATAAATCATTAAATACTATAAGTACTTTTATCGATATGTCACTTCATATTTTTTGTAACGCAAATTTTTCGAATCAGTTTAAAATACTAGTTTTCAAATATTTCATACCTTTTAAATATTATTTCTTCATTTTTGCTTTTGTTGTCGAATAAAAGTTATGACGGCAATTTAATCTATTCTTCTATAACTATAATTTTTCTATAAAAAAAATGTAAAAATTCGGAAAATTAAAGTTGCAATTTGAAATTTGAGCTGGGCGTAGACGATCAGATGTTGATGGAATTGATTTTAATGTTGTAAAACATGCACATCCAGCACTGGTCGGTATACAAGAAAATTTGGACGTTGTACAAGTGGCTTCTGATTTGAATTGTCATGGATTTGATAGTAATTGTCGGTGGTCAAATACGAATGAAGACGAACTGGATTGGAAAGTGTTGTTGTCCACACCAGAGGCTGAACCATGGATCAATGCTCTTCAAACAACACATCTTCCAGGTCAGGGGATAATGTCATTTCATACTAGTTAGCAATCAATGTTTTACTAATCGATACATATTTTATTTTCGCATTTGTTTATATGGAAAATTTTGATTTTTTTTTTTAAAAAATGAAAATTTACAGATTAAAGTTAATCGCTTTTCTCCACTAAAAATAATGATATCATAGCTGTCCCATCATTTAACTATGCCTTCAGCAAATAAGTCAGATTATTTTTCTATTTACCGCCATAATCATTGCCGTAATTTTTAGATGCATTAGCAGCGATTCTTCTATCCGATAATAGAAATCCATGGCATAGGGGACAACTTGTTTCCGATTTGTTGCCGTGTATTATATCACCGCTGCAACTTACCGCTACAGTTTGGAGATCCTCTTCAAATGGACCATTTCAACAACAACAACCAAATTTGAAGATTTGTAGTCGTAATGCGTATGTTGATCAATTTCATTCAAACTGCATCCTATTTCCCATACAAAATGGAGTACCGGTTACCTTAAACGTACCCGAACCACGTGATCCCACTACACCTGCCCAGGTATTGTTTAAATTTATAACTGTTCAGAAAGCTAATGAACTTAGCATACTATCGAGTTATTCGTGTACTCTGTAAGTATTGGAGTCCATAAGCCTCAATAATATAAGCTACCTTGGAGGTCATAAGCTTCATAAGTTGCCTTGGAGGCTATAAGCCTCAAAAAAAAAAAAAAAATGTGTGGTGAAATTTTTTCGATCAGAGCTTGGCACTTAAAAATAGACTGATAGTGTATTTCAAATGAGTGAAAAGCATAATGATGAAAAAAAGTAAATAAAGCCTTAACAGTTAAAATTCAAATTTACAATTAATGAAATCATAGCATGAAATTTTATTCAAATCAAGCTCCATTCTATTTTTGCGAAGCGACAATTATTTCATGGATATTTTCTCTAAAAAAAAATTCCCGAAACTGGGTTAATGGTATTTATTCTTTTGAATTGTGATTATATAGTGATGATTTAATTTTTCGACAATGAATGCAAAATTTCTGCAACTGTAATGATAGAAATAAGTTGAATTTTTCATAAAATTATTATAATTTTAGATTATCTTAATGGGTGATAATTTTGTTGGGAAAAATGGTGGTGCTATATTTGTGCAGGATATTATTGTAAATGGTGATTTGGTACCAGATTGCACCATAACAACACCACTCACTACTGAACATTTCAATAAACCACAACGAAAGCAGGCTAAACCCATGATTCCTTTACACAGCTTTCATGATTTCACCAAAGACCGCATCGAACCATCATCACCTTCATTAGTGGACTCTCTAATGCTTGAATGCTTGAAGCTATCCTGTAATCCTGCTGGTAAGGTGTTATTGTGACAATTATTTCCACGTTTATTCATCGAAAAAAAAAATAAAAATAAGAAGATGAAGAAAGAAAATAAAATAAAAATTTTGACCGTTACGTTTCTTACTGTTCAGAATAGAGAATAATCATAGGTAGAATTTTAAATTTTTACATTTTAAAAATTTGAAATATTGCATATGTCATATGCGACATAATTTACGACTAGCTACTACTTGCACATAACTCACGCATTATTAATAAAAAGTATTAATATTAATTTAAAATAAATAAATAAATAATTGACTAGAAGTTACGTTTTTCTGTAAAGTTTTTTTTTTTGATATTCTACAGCAAACAAAATTTGTTAAACTTTAAGCATTACAAATTCTGCGGATATATTAAATCTACAGAGAAAAATTGTGGCTGGCAAAAAGGTATTACTGGTTGGATGGCATCAAGAGGTTCTAATAGCTTTTCAAATCCATTAACCAATATTACGGTACCACCTACTGGAACGAACGCATTCCTGGTAGCATCATTTAATGGCGATTCCAAAAATTCTTTTCGACGACAAATTATCAGTCCACTGATAAATATTTCAACTTCAACACAACTTATACATTTTTGCTTCTATGAATATTTGGCTCTTGAAGGAGCACGCTTTACAATGTGTACTGATGAGTTGAGCAAAGAGTGCTTTTACACAAAAATTGACATTCCGAAAAATGGCCATTTACAGGTAAATCATTTTAAATACCAGTCATAAAACTTGCTTCATCATCATTTTGCTTATTCTTATTATTAGGAAGTAGATTGCTGTGCTAATTAATATTCAACGTGAAATATTTTATAGTTAGAATGTAACTACAAGTTGGAAAAAAAATGTGTATGTCAGCTCTGAAAAAGGATGTCCTTCTGCAATTCTCTCTCTCTGTCCCAGTTTATATCGCAAAAATTTAGCTGTTAAACCGCTATTTATTGGAAAAATCTGTGACGAGAAAAATTTTTTATCAAGTAAAACTGAAATTTACTTACAAATCTCCAACTGCCCTAACTTCAAGTATTAAAAGTTGTTTAAAATTTATGGAGATTTTTTGTCTGAAAAATTGTTCAGTATTTATTAAGTATCAAGTATCACCGCTGCCGTACATATATTACCGCCATTTAACCAATATTTGGAAAAAAAGAAAGATTTTTATGCTTGAATAAATATGTAGTAAACTTGAATATGAACTTTTACTATTGTTTCGAAACTTCTTGTAAGCGAAAATAACCCCTTTTTTTTCTTCCACTGGAATTTTAATTTATAGTATTTTTGAATTGTTTATATATGTCAATCTGTGTAATCAGGAATGAAATTCTGAACTGGAAGAGATTTCAAAATTTGCCATTTTTACTTGCAGATATTAAAAATTACTAACAATGATCATTCTAGGAAAACAGACGATGGAATTTTCAATGCACCGAATTACCATTTGGAGCATACAAGGTTATTTCAGTAATTTCATAGCAGTAAATTTATTTAGCGAAAAATTTTTCGAATGTTTTAAATTGCCAAATTAAATTTAGAAAACTCCAAAATTAAAATTTTTAACAAGATATTTTGTGTAGATATATGTTTCGGCGGAAAATAATGGGCCAAATCAAGGTGATGTTGGTTTCGTACCAATACGACTGAGCCGAGATTTGGATGGAAATGATCCTATCTGCTGAAATATACTGAATATTGCTTGTATTACACAATTTTAAAATTCTGTTATCTTTAAAAATTACATTTTTTATCAAACTAATGTTCGTATGCAATTTTAAATTCAAATCATTGGCTTTTTCATTCATTACTATGCAAATACGAACCATTTGTGAAACATTTTACACAAATATGTTAGTTTTCGATAAAGATCTGTGATAAGTGCAAATTATTGTCTCGACCGAATAACTGGTAATTGTGATTTGAAACCAAATGATCAACTTAAACTAAATTAGCCGATAAATATAGAATCAAACATTACTGCTATACCGTTGCTTATTTTTATCCAAAAGTTTATTAAACAATCAATTTCACTGTGATCGGATTTATTAATTCAAGTAAAATTAATGCAGAATTTTTTTTATTATACAGAGCTTTCACTAAAGCCATTCTTACCATCGGAAATGTTTATTTTGCTTAATCAAAAATAAACACATACATTATTGTTGATACTTTTAAAAATGAAAAAAAGCACAAATCTCATTGCTATGGAAATAATGCAACTTAATTGGAGCTCAAAAAAGCTTGATCATTGATAATACTAGCAACTATTATTATTTTGCGTTACAATGAAGTTAACAAGACTAAATCACGCCGACTATCCATAAATAACATAGCAATAATTTAAAATGCTTACAGAATAGTAGTCAAGAAGTAAGAAATTGTACTGAAAGAATTGGAATTTCCAGCTTATTTCATACAGGTTTGCTGAGCTAAATTATTAATTAAGCGCAATCTTTGACTACTTCAACGTTATATGCTATAAGAAAAAGCAATAAATATACTGATTCACATCAGAATATGCGTTTATCATTGCTAAAATGTGACATTCAGACCTGCCACAAAACGCATTTGAACTAAAAAAATACAGCATCCCAGAGTTTGTATTAGTGTTAAAAAAAAAAAAAAAAAAAAAAAAAAAAAAAAAATGAACAAGGTAAGATCTCCAACAATCTGATTTAGATCCAATCCGATGAACTATAAAAATAAGCATGAATACGTTTTAAACTATCAACAATAGGCAAGCAGTGTGGTCATCGCTACATAAAGTCGGTGAAATCGTCAACATTCTGATTACGCAGAAATTATACTAAATGAACGTTGAATCAGTAAAAGTAAAAGATATTGGACTAAATGGAAAAAAAGAATATTTACAGTTGTGTTTTTTATATGAAACGCAAAAACATAATTGACAACTGATCTTTTAATATGCCACACAATACGAAAAAAATTATTTAAACGGCTGAATGAAACTGGTTAAAATTTTTAGAAAATGATTCAATATTGCTGACAGAAAAAAAAAAAAAAAACAGAAGTGTCGGTCGCAGTTGAATATAAAATGCGATTAATAAAGCGAAACGACAGTATAAAAAAGAAAACAATGATAACATGGTTGGCAAATACATAACTAAAATGAAAAAAACTATTAGTGTTTAAATAGATGAAATTTCTTTTCTTTTAAAATGAAATGATTTGATTAGTAGCGGAATAGAGATATATATATGTACAAAGAAAGCAATAATTATCACCAATTGCAGGAATTATATTTCTACCACAAATTTACTTCCGATTTTAAAGAAAAAGATAATCTCATATTATATGATAGTATAAGTGGTAAAACCGCTGCATTTTCGCATACTTTATAAAATTATTTTGTTCCACTTCAATTTGTTCACCGTGGATAAACTAAAAAGAAATTTCACAAAAATCAGAATGGTACTGGAGATTATTACTAAATATACTCAAACAGAGAAAATGCACCGCGAAAATTGCAGAGATTTGATAATTCTTTCAGAACAAATGATAATTCTAACACATAAAAATTTGCTAACAATGAAAAAATTATGAAATGCAGAAGAACTTTCTAAAAAAAAGATCCAACTCTCAAATTTAATTCCGTATGCTATGGGAAAGAATCTATTTATAAAAGCATCTGTATTTGATGAAATTGATGGACCAGAAAGAATAACGAAAAATTTGTCGATAATATATAGACAAAGCTGATGCAGTGCAAATTACTTTCTCAACATAGAATTTTTTGAATTCATCAGAACATCTGTATCGTACAGAACTGCAATTATATAACGCCGAACAAACAGTTTGTCAAACGAAGAAGTGCACAAGCTTTACATGAATGTAGATTCATTCCCTTAAAGACAATTTCTTACAACAGCGTGCACATACAATGAAAGTGAAAAACAGCAAGTTAAATAAGCGAAAATAAAAGAAATGACATCGAAAATCCGAAACTACTCGAAATCACTTAAGGGTAGCCTTTTTGGATCACAAATGACGTATTCATGACTCCAGCTATCCACAAATTAATATAATATCGTTTCATCATGAAATCACTTCAAACTGAAAAAGAGAAAAGCAAAATTCTTGAAAAAAGGAAGAAGTAAATTTAGAGTGAATAATTAAAGTTGAATTTAATTTGAATTTAATAATTCCTGAAAATATATACATCGAAAAATAATGCAAGTCATAAAAAAACAGTGAGACAGAGAGGGAAGATGGAGGGATTTTGAGACGCCATCATTATCATTTCGGACAGGAAACTTGCAACAAATTCATAAAAGGGTTCACTATGGTATATCAAGCATTTCCCAGTTACCTCCTTTCATAAAATTTAAAATATATGAGGTTCATGCATCCGTTGAAGTTGGCTCAGTATTAACGGCTGAAGCTGAACCGCTTGGAGCTGCTGCTGTTGTTGCTGATGCTTCCACTGGTGGGGACGATGAGCTACCTACTGTTGCTGCTCCTAAAAATCGACATTGTTGTAAGCAGAAACTACATGTAAAAATTTCACACAAGTATGAATCCTTCAGTAAAAGTTTTCTTCCAATATTTACCAAACAGAAATCAAACAAGTTTAAATAAATCTAGTAACATAAAAAATGTCAAACCTCTTGCTGAGTTTTGAGGTAAAAGAGTAGCATTAAGACTCGGTTCGATGCGCAACTCTTGTTCTGAGAAATCGAAAATTGGTGGCACTGATCTACCATTTGGTAGCTTACAATTAGGATGGCGTAACTCATCGAAAAATGTATGAGCGCACGCTTGAAGTGGTGACAACCGAGCATTAGGTGTATATTCCAAAAGACGTGAAACGAGATCGACCGCTTCCGAGGGAGTGCGTGGACGAAATACCTGAAATTTCGGGTTTTCATTTTCATGGACGAAACACCTGTTTCGAGTTTTCGCACTGCCATATGACTGCTGAATAATACAGGATTTAATTATGAAAGTATCGACAATAATGTCAAGATGAATGACAGCAGCGATTCTACTTTCGAAATATTGATCCATAAAACCAAGTTAATGCACTAATAAACATACGCGTTGCCAAGGATTAGCTCTGATTTGTGGGAATCTGAAATCAGTATAATTTGGATTCATCTGCTGTATTTGATCACGCGTGGGTGTACCCAACACTTTAATGATTTCAACGAGCTGATCCACACCTGAGTCGCCAGGGAAAATTGGCTGCCCCAGCAGAAGCTCTGCAAGTACTGTTCCTGCTGACCAAACATCTGAAATCAAAAACTTCAATGACAATATAATTCAAATGTTTCTTTTTTTTATAACAACGTTGTAATGAAAAAACCAAATATGTATCTAAAAATTTTACCAATGCTCGTTGTATAGTCTGTCGCACCAAATATCAATTCAGGAGCACGATAGTAACTAAAAATACAATAGCAATTGCAGATCGAAAAAAATCGAATCAAACAAAAATGAATTAAAAAACAATATAACATACGTCAGCATAACAACTTGGTAAAAGTACCGAGAACAAATGTAGGACACATTGGGTTCTCCTCTGACAAGATGTTTTGCAGAACCGAAATCACAAAGCTTCAGCACTGCTGAATCTGGATCAAGCAATAAATTCTGCGGCTTGATATCTCGATGACAAACACCCAAATTGTGAATATAAGCTAATGCTCGGAATAACTGATACATATATAGCTGAAACACAAATACTTCCGAATACTTTATGGACCAAACTTGCTATTTCGACACAAGTTAGTGAAAGGAAAAAAAAATATAAATAATTGCAAATCAGAATCTTTTATACGAAACCTTTATGTAAAGCGCTGGTATTATTTGTCGCTGTTTTGAATAATGCCGTGCAACACGATAAACAGTTTCTGGTATATACTCCAGTATGAGGTTTAAGAACAAGTCATCTTTCTGAAAAAAATCGAAATCAGTCATTTTCTACTTGATTAGAAGAAAAACAGTAAACTAGAAACTAGAAGAAAAAAAACTGCCAATCTGTAATTAAGCTAAATGGTCTGGATTGAAGTATCTGATTAAGTGTCCCACCCATCAACAGAGATGCTTTAAAAATATACATAATCAGACAGATGTGCAGCTCAAAATATCTGTAAAAGGATCGGTAGTAAGTTACACAAAATGAAATACCTTTTCCCCACTGGAATAAAAGAAATATTTCAATTTTACAATATTTTGGTGCTCCAATTTGCGCATTATTTGCAGTTCGCGATTCTGAAAAACTTCATCTTTAATGATCATTTCTAAGTTCAAAATCTATTAACCATCCAATGAATGATTAAATAGTTACATCAGAGTTCTGCCAATAAAAATACAATTTTGACAACACAAATTACGACCTCCAATGATCTAATAAGCATTTTAAACTAAGGAACAAGAAAAGAAAACTTATCGATCGAGTGTAGGCTGTATGCCTAGGAGGCCATAAGCCTCAACAATAGAAATGGGAAATTTTACAACAATAATCACATAAACAGAGTACATTTATTTGCCTAAATCCTTCCATAAAATTCTTTTCCTAATATTCTAATATTCAACGCTCCATTATGGGCAAAAAAAGCTTTGCAATCCAACGAAAAACTTGTAATCATCACTTGTAATCAATTTAACTTATAATCATCAAAAAGAAAAACACCATCTAATGACAAAAAATCCCAAAGTTATAGTACATCACTACCGATATCATTGATTGCAAGCTAGATTTACCTTGAACCTTTTATCCTGCAAAACTTTCTTAATTGCGACAAGTTCATTGGTATCAGCAAGTCTGGCAAGATAAACCACTCCGAAAGAACCATTGCCTATTACCTGGAAATAGCATATCATTGAAATAAAAGTACTTCGAAAAACAAAAAAAACGTCATGTTAACACTTATTTCGAAATTTCCATTAAAATTCGGCACTGTTAAATTTTGTCTCACACTGCCAATGTAGTTATACGAATTTCATTTTCTTTAATGATAGTTCCTTTAGCTGAAAAACTCTAACTCTCACTAGGATAAAGGCTAAAAGAAAGCGCATATCACGAAACTCTGAAATGAAGCACTGCTTACAAAACTTCAGACGTATCATTATCCACTAATGGCAGATGATAATTTTGATTTTTCTCATCCAAACAAACGAAAAATCTGTACATCCTGAGAATCAAAAGACATGAGAGGAAATTTTCTACACAATGCTGATATGTAGATAAATTTATTTCACTGTTCCCAGGATTAGAAATAAATCCTAGTACTACTTTCTGCTCTAGTAAAAAATTCGAATAAGCGACCTTAGTATCGGAGTACTGTACTTCAACTTGGCGATCCGGCCCATAACCAGGTGTAGCAACCACAGTAGTTATTCGATTATCCGCTTTCGACGAGAACAACTGTTTACTCATTTTTGTTATCAAAATCAATGAATGGAACGATCAGCTGCAAACTAGTCCTAGTTTTAAATAATGGTAGTACATGCACATTTGGAAATAAACACGGTGCTTCATAAGCAAAATCCATTTTCCACAACTTTTCTTTTCACAAATCTATTCTTGAGAAAGACGCATGAAATAATGTATAATAAATTCGAAATATTCATAAGCTTGAACTTTCAACCCCAAAAAATGATATCACAATGTGCTACAATTCATCACTTTTTCACAGTGTGCCGTTTTTGACAACTCTATACGGTGATCTAACCAAAGAAAAAAGTATACAAGATCTAGGAGAAATGGTTTCCAAAATTCTTTAATTCGTAATTCAACTTCCAAATGTTGAGACCAAAATACAATTCAAGCATTGTTCTAGTTGGTGAAACAGTACTTGAATTTGTTCCACGAAGTGATAAATTCATAAATATTGCAATGTATGTTAGGAGATAAGTGAAGGGTAAATAAAAAGTAAACATACGTGCAATGTAGTTAGAATGATGGTGCCAATAAGGTATATAAAATGCCGCGTTCAACTGTCACCAAAATTGTTAGTGCGTCGTTAGTGGATTACGGATTTGGAAGACTTAATTTTTTCCAGTCGAGGTATATTTTCACAGCCACATGTCTTTCATATAGTAATCTGCAATTTATGCAGTAAGCTTTCACATCTCTTTTACATCGTATCGTAGATGAATAATCTTTTTTTGGGAAATCATGCTAAAAGCATTCAGTCATTTCAAGAATCAAAACGATAATGATCTAACTGATAATGATAAGTATTCCGCAATCAGAATAAAGATAATCTGGTGTGGTTACGAAACAATAATCCATGCATGGTGTTTCAGTGATAATAGCTTCATGGATCGAAATGCAACATTTAAATTAACAATTGGATTCATTTTTTATGTCCTTTAATAACTACTTTGTTTTTTAGCAGCACTTTCGAAAACGTGACTACTCCGATAAATTATTACAGTTCGAAATTGTATGAAAAAAGTTCACCAAAAATTAATGATAAATCAGCCTTGAAGGAACACCTGTTATCGCTTTTAATATTATTTCCGTAAAATTAATTGCGGTAATAACCTGGGTCAATTTCATTTGAATCACTCAGTTATTAACAGTGATAACAACAATAATGACAATAAAAAAAAAAAAAAAAAAAAATCATTGAATACTTTAAAACACAAATTGGTAATATGAAACAACTACTGCATTATATAATTACACATCATCACATCAATCTTTCTTATAACAAACTTAACTATGATTTGATTTAATTATTCGAACTTAAACTAAAATTAAATAAATACCAATCTTATTTGCCTAATTCTTTCCACAAATATCACTATATATTACTCTTTCATCGTTATGGAAAAATTTCTTTATGACAAATACATGGAAAAAACAAAAAAAAACTGAAAAATTGTCATACGAAATTAAATATAAATAATCATAAAGAAACAATGAAATGCTATCGTTGTATTATCATTCTGTTGATGTAAAATCAAATTTTAAGAATGAAATAAATAATTAAAAAGGGAAAGATGAGAAAAGGACCAGCTGCTGGGCCAAAAATAATCAGTCTCACTTCTCAGGCACATCTGTCATCCTCCTCATCCTTTCCAACACATTCATCAGCTGATGTGAAGCTTCCTATCGCTTTGTGGGTTTGTGGGCAATTTGCGAATGTAACCAATGGACTATCCTGTTTATAGGTGGTTCGTGTAGTCGGTTATTTCGGTATATTCCGCAGAATCCCCATAGATCGGTTATTCTTTTATCTCACCGAAATATTTATGTGGTATCATCATTAGCGGAAAAAAAAGGATAAATTTTTTCGCGGAAAAGAAGATTCCCGATAAGAAAAATGTTGGGGACAATTTCATTCAGTACACAAATAAAATCCATCACAAAAATGCCTGTTGTTACAATGTGACACAAAATTGTTACCTTCCGGATACCTTGGAGAAGGATGTAAAGTATTTATCATAATACCCGAAAAGTAATTATGTTCTGTTTTGTCGGCCCATTGCCATGCAAAACTCCGGAAGCTACCTTGTTAATTCACTCAACACTTTTTCTATCCTGTATGGGTTGTGATGTAACATCGATGAACCAGTTTTCAGTGGGTTCCTTTCTTTTGCCTTCTTTGGGAATTTTAAAATCACAAAATTATCGTTTCTTTTTTTTCACTTTGTTTTAAATTCGTGCACTTACTGAAATATTAGAATACAATAACAAGATGTGTACCGGCCAGACGACAATTTGAGAAGGGTTGTTTGGAAATAATGGGATGAACTTAGGTTGAAAAAAGAAAAACCTTGAAGTACAATGCAATACAATGCTTATTTACCGCAGTATACTTGTGATTATCGCGTGCACTGATTACACTGTTATACTGCTTCCGATTTGATGAAGATATCGAAAAATCGAACTGATCAAGTCTGAGTTGGGATAGCACCTCTTATATTGGGCTTAAAGTTTCGGCCAATTCTACAGAAACTCAGAAATGGACAATAAACATGATCCGCTTAAATCGCTTTCGATACCACTTATTGCTATTGTAGAATGGAATGTCAGCCGTTTATTTTGTAACAAAGGAAGCAAAAACTTTAGTTTTTATTGTTGCAGTATTGATTGCTAAGTTCAGTGATAATATTCAAACATAGATATGCAAAATAGCTGCATTGGAGAAGTTGATCATGCTGGAATGGGAATTTTCGGTTGAAAAATATACCTCTGTTGTCAAATTTAACAGTACCTAACCTAAGGAAAATTTCACTGAATAGCAAAATTACTAAACATGCCTATTTCATTAAGGTCTCTCTTGCTGTCTCTTATCCTTGAAAGCACCAACACTTATATAAGTTATATATACTGATTCTTAATATGTAACTAGTCCATTATTCATATATTGAGAGGTCAACCCTTCTATCGTTCCCAGTTCTCTTTACGCACGCACCCCTGTTTTCTCAATCTATTTACGGAGAACAACGAAACGGACGGTCACTGGGCGAACTGAAACCCGAAACTGTCGAAAGATCGCAAATAATGAGGATACAGTTAGTCTTGTCGTCACAGGATATCTTTTAATCGCAACAGTAAAATCCGATAAGGGAAATTCATTCTGCCCACAAAAAAAAAACTAATTAAGAGTATTTCGTAGTAACCATAACCCTCTTTGTATATTCTAAAAAGCTCTTCAAATTAATCTAGCTTACACAAATACTCTTAATTAAAAAAGCACGTTTTACCACTTAAATTTGTGTATAGGTAATATATTGGCTGGTTACTTTCAGTGATAATATTTATCCTAGCAGTCCCTGTACAATGGAACAAATTTGAAAAACGAAAGACGAGTCCGTGTGTCTGCAATACTCATGAAAGATATAAAGTAAACAATTTCATCCTACAAAGTTAAAATTCCATTAGAAACATTGCATTTGATTAAATTACATTTTGATTAAATTCAATCCTTCGCAAATAGTTTGCGAAACAGCTGCACATGATTTGCGGGAAATTCATACACCAGTGTGCTCTTGGCCCAGCCAAGCGGAAGCATATCACGTCCTGTTCCCTGAAATATCAAGAACCATTTATCGGCAAACCAAAAAAAAGTTTATAAATGAATGATCATAAATTACAGATCCTTACCTTCTTATTGCTAAAAAACTTCAGTAAAGCCGTTTTAAGATTGCCATCAAACCATTACATGGATAAATC
Source organism: Mansonella perstans (assembly GCA_037074765.1). NCBI lineage: Eukaryota > Metazoa > Nematoda > Chromadorea > Rhabditida > Onchocercidae > Mansonella > Mansonella perstans. The sequence continues at coordinate 34,193 of JBAMDO010000206.1, forward strand.
CTCTACAGACAGCACAGTGCCAAACCGTACAATCCACCTTTAAGGATGAATTGTCGGTCGATCGGATCGACTGACCGTAGCTGCCAAGAAATATCCTTTTGGACTTAGCTTTCCGGACATTTGTCCTTCGTTCTTTCGTCCCTTGTATCATGAGGAAAGCTCGCAGTACCGAAGTACGGAAAACAGGAACTTTTACTAAGCCTTACTTACGTCATACACATAAATATAAACAATTGAAAAACAGTTCGTCCTTTGTTACCTGGAAAACTACAGCACAAAACCGTTGGTTACTTCCCTGCTCCATGAATTCACCATTCATAAGTTTATGCAAATATTGCTTCACCGTCACTGTTTGTTCACCCCCATTTGATTTTAACATTCCCATATAATCATCCGTAAAAACACAAACAATATAGGATGCCTGGATTGAATAAATTTCGTTTATTAGTCAAGAGAAGATAAAAAGAACCGGGCAACTCTCACTATCATTTATAAAGAAATGGAAAATAATTGGGGAAAAAAACTGAAAACAAGAAAGACTGAGCATAAAAATTTTAATTCAAATGTGAAAAATAACTTGGCACAACTGCAACCAAAAGATTGTGGGAAGAGTGTGAATATGATTTTATTTTGTAACTGCCCGATTGAATGAACAGTTCTTAATACTACTGGGCAAACTTGGAATCATTTTTAAATGGTTAAACACTGCGAAGTAACTTACGTCAGCAAATAAAGTGTGTAAACCTTCCAACTGGCAGCTTGCTTCCAGATAGTCCTCAATATCAAATGTTAACATGCTGATCCGCTCAGCTTGCTTCCTGAAATAAATAAAAGGATTATAGAAAAGTATTGTTAATCATCTTATTAACTTTTTTTTGGTCAGCAAACCCATACATTCCAAATTTCACAGAATGAGTTGATAAAATCTGAAAATAAAAACATATTTGATACTTCCCCAGTTATAAAAGTGAACGAAATATTCTCAGGTTATTTATTATATTTTTTTTTTTTTTGATAAAATAAAACCATTTTATTGACTAACTGGAGTAAACTGAGAAAATACCTCAAGTTTTTCAGAAACCATTTATAATTTTTTCGCAGTGCAACACTTGTGATAAATTCATGATGGGTCACCAAAATGACTGTAAAACAAACTTTCACATTCTTTCACAGAAATATCTTCCGATTTTTGAGATATTTTAAGACAGAAACTTGAATTACACGCTGCTTGCATAAAAAGAGTTTCCATTATATGTTGCTTGCGTTATTGTTTAATGACAGTGGAAAATTACATTTCTGGTTGCTAGTTACAACACTGATATTCGACGCATTAGGGCGTATAAAATTACTGGACGAAGCATCTGGATATGTAAGGACACTGTTTTTTTCTGCATTCACGAACGCACCTGTAAACAGATGCCATCGATTTCACGATGGAAGTGAAGCTGTTCAAATGTTTCACAAGTGAAAACTAAACAAACCTGAATCAGAGCTCAATGTTTCCACATTACTACCGGTTCCCATTATACTCTCAAGATAAGGTTGGAGTGATAAAAGTGCGTCGACTCGATTAATTTTTGCTAATACATTAAGTAGATTCCTTAAAGGACGATGAGAAACTTCTCGTAGCACATCTGCAGTTGGATTTCCAGACATTCGTAAGTGCTGGAAATGAGTTTTCCAAACAAAAAAGTTAATAATTTCATAACAGCCAAATAAATAAAGCTTCCAAAAACGTCATGAATCACTATAAATTAATACAGACTTCCCATAATGGTTAACAAAATCATACAAACCATAATTTTGCTATTAGGAAAACCAAATTCGGCGGCAACATACTCCCAATTCAGCATTGAGCCACGTGACGGAGGATTAAGGCAAAGTTCTACTTCCTGTAATCCATGCAATGGTAAACCAGTAACACAGATATTTTCGGAAATTTCCGGAACTAAATCCCATGCACATGGAGGAGGACTGTTGAATGAGAACAAGGAAATCGAATCATTTTCGTTGTCCTAAACAATAATAATCTATAACTGCTCGCAATACAACACTTCACTTCATGATCATTAGTAATAATCTATGTCATAATTTTATATATTTTCTAAAAATATTTCATAGAAATACCTGATTTAATATAACAGCAGAAGCTGGATATCTGTCGGTATCTAGCTCAACGTCCAACGACACCGACTGTAGTCCAGAAACGTCCATCAATTGTTGCAACGGATAAACAATTCCTAATTTCCGAATAAGGACTTTTGTATGAAAACATTATATATATAACAAATACACAACCAATATATATATATATAGTTAGATACCAACAACTATTCGATATGACTTAAAATCAAGCATTTACCACTCAAGCCGTCTCTTCTTCGATATATTTGAAAGGCATATTCGTCAGAAAATGCAAAACGATTCGAGCTGTAAAGACGAAGGCACTTTATCACCAACTAAAACAAGAGTTCTGAGCGCAGGAACCAGTTGTCGACTGGGCATATAATACATACATCTTTGGCAGAAAGCAATTCCGACATAAGCCTTTAACGTTCTATTATGAGCAATACAAGTAGCAATTCAACTGACAGAGGAAGTGTGCAAAATATTTTGATCACTTATACTGTTATTCTCTTGTAGAAGAATTACTGGAAAAATTACATTAAATAAACCGCTATATTAGTATAAGACGTTTCATATGAATGAAAATTATTGAAAAATTCAAAAAAAAAGAATATTTCAAAGATAAAATCAACACTTGATGCTATGATGATCAGCCGAACAAATTACAAATAAATGTTTATCATTCGTATGATATGTGAATACCTTGCATAATTTATACTCCTATTCGATAAGGAATATATGTACGTAATGCGATTACAAAATTTCAGATGAACAGGTATATTTAAAGCACAAGAAGAAAAATGCCCAACTGGACACTATAAAACAATCATCAACAATTTAATCACAATAGACTTGAATTTGACCAGTATATATAATTCAGACATTACCGGAAGCATCAAATATTTCTGAATCTGTTTCGAGATGAAAAACCATATAAGATATCATAATTGAGCAAATATGTTGTTCAATTTACACACGGGTGGAAAGCACAACGAACATCGATAAAGTCCTCAGCCAAGAAAAATACATAAGGCAACAACTTCTGTGCACGACAAACATACAAAGTTAAATAAACAAATAGCAAAATTAACCGAGTATGTTGTGTCGATTAGAAAGACAGGACGGGAACAAAAAATACAATTACTATGATTATTAACTTATTTCTAAAAAGTGCATAAAATTTCTGTTTTATATAAATGCGAACCGTTTGTCAAAAATACCAATATTTTTTCTTATGATTGCAATATTCATACGTGGCCTCATATTTAGAATTAACTCCTTCTTATGTATCCTTATTATTTCGGATGGTTTAAAACTTCATTTCTTTGATTTCAAGTTATGAAGCTATATAATTCATATCGCATCAAAAATACCTAGCAAGTTTTGAATGCAACCATAACTAGGCAGACAATGCGAAGAGTATACTAACTAAATGAACTAACGCGACTTAAGATTATGCATTATTTTTAGACAAATTTCGTAAAACATGAAGGATAAACCGGAACTGCAAGCAGCTTTGAGCTGTGATGGCCAGAGTCCTTTGAATAGCCCTACAGAATAGACAAAAGTATTGTGAAAAAAGAGGCATTAAATCAAAATCGAGAAATGTCAAAGAAAGTAAAAATAAAAATAAACAAATAATATTGCCAAAACATGGAAAACTTATACCCGTAACTTTTTCATCTCTCAGAATGGCAGCAATAGTGGAATACATAGAATGCCACGGTGATTGACTGCAACGACCGAAGCCATGCGCCTAAACAAATTATGTCGAATGAAACTCAATTATAACAGATAGAAAACAACTTCGGCAATAAATTTTCAGTAACATTATATAAAATTTATGACAAAGCAGGTAAATCGTAATTTTCGACAAAATTTTGAAAATTAACTTGAAACGAACTTGCAAACGATGTCGCACGACGTCTAAGGGATACACCGCTGTTTTTGATGCTACACCAGCCAATGCACCAGAACACAGTGGACCAAAAGATTCTGAAATTTTTTATCAAGTTCAAGTGGTTTGATGCTTAAAAAGGGTAACAATAAAATTTCAAGCCGAAAACTTCGAAATATACCTAAGCAATCTGGGAGCATTCCCCACGAAGAGATGAAAGCGTTGTATATGGAAAACTGCAAACCTGCGGAATAAAAAATTTAATTAGCTCTAATTTGAAATACAAAAATTATAAACTCTAAAAGGCAGTAAAATTTTGAAACATTTTAATGACCGACCAACATAAGGAGCAATTTGAATTAAAGACGGAGTTATTCCTCGATAAAAACCACGAAAACCTTCCGAATTCCAAATGAAAATCATAGCATGCAACGTTCCATTGTAAACCTATAATCCCATTCATAAATTAAGTTCTGCACAATGTGATCAGATTGGAAGGACAATCCGGTGGAAATTACTTTATGCTGATCCTGAATGATTAATCTTGTTCTGATAACATCAAACGGCGATGCGGAAGCCAGTGCTGCACATCCAGCCAGTGCTCCGCATATTATGTCCGTTACCCGTCGGTTTTCATTTGCAACTAAAACTACAATTAATTTTCACTGCTATATCCAACTCAAAAAAAGGAAAACAACTGCTTAAAGTAAGCTATACATAAAAACAAATGAAATTTAGGGGCTGATCATTTGAAATTTGCAAGTTAAATTAAAAAAGCTGAAAAGGCAAAAGTATCGGCATCCAGAGAACTTTTTATCCGCACTTGCTTTTCAAATAAATTTTAGAAACATACATGAATACCGAGTTGCCTGTTCAGTGAGGAATTCAAAAGTGGCAAACTGCACAATTCCATAAATGGATGACAATCCTTGCGCCGGAACATGACCTTTCCAGAATGCCACTAATCCTTCATCGTTATAAATTCGTGAACAAGCTTGAAAGATGCCATGATATCGTCCTTTGGTTTTACCGAACGTCGGTTCTCGTTGAATCTTGAATAGGAATGTGAGAAAAAATGGAATATCAAATTTCCCGAGAAAATTTAGAAGCCCTATAAATGCCTAGGATTCTGCCGAAACTAATTCCACGGACAACTACACGAATTTTGTTTTTACAACGAAACATTACTTTTCACAAGTTCCACGGTTTTTTCCTCAAACTAATTTGAGAATATTGAACACTCGCACTACTATTCCTCTAGTTCCAGATCTCTCTTAATCTTCATCCTTAATGTAACGTAATTAAATTTTCTTTCGAATGCGTCAATGAAAAAAAAAAAAAAAAAAAAAAAAAACTGTTATTTGAGTATGCTGTACTCAATAATTTTCTTAAAAAATTTGCTATGTAACCAGAACTACTTACTTGAAATCGAATTTTCAAAACATCAAGAGGTTGTACAAGGAATCTTGTTACAATTCCAGCAATCAAACCGGCTTCACTGTATTCAACCGATGTCAACTCTTGGGTACCATACCCAACCATATTTTCCGATTATTAATTTCGAATAAATAGTTGTCATATAATTTTTACAACATATTGATTCGAATACTTGCTTATTATCTCCAAAACATACACTTTTTTTCTCAGAAACAAGAATACAAGGAAACGATGCTGTTACATTGCCGAAATAAAACGGACAGCTTATGATATGCCACTTATTAAAGTTTCTATAATACTAAAATTTTAGAAAAATTAAATATGCAAATTGAAATTGTTTCGATTAAGAAAAAAACCCGCGAAATTTGACAAAACATCTTCACATCCAGAACAATAGAAAATCTAATATATTTGTCCAACCTTCTTAGAACATACAGCAATTCCGGAACCTGGTGTCTAATTCAAATTTAAATTGCAAAAGTTTTCAAATGAATGTTTAAAAATCATTTGAAGATCAAATAAAGTTCTTTTGCACATTTGGAATTAAATTAGTTATTTAATTCAACAATATCTTATTTCGTTTTTTATTACTCATTACTTAAGCAATTATTCTTTGCAATGTAAAACAAAGCATTACAATAATTTCTTTACACTTTTTTGAACTTTGATTTCTTTTAAAATTTAGATAAACTTCAAATTTTTCCACATGAAAAATTCCAAAAATTTCATTTCCCTTAAAATGTCTTCGGTAAATTTTCATCTTTTGCTCTCTCTCTCTCTCTCTCTCATTCTTTCTTCTCTTTCCTTTTTCTCTCTCAAAGATACTCTTTCTTACATTTAAGGAAATGTTCCATTCTATAATACAGACAGAAAGACGGGAATGTAACACTGTAAACAAAGCATTTTTAAGTTGTAGTGAGGTCATGCCTACTCCAACATTCTCACAAATGTTACTTTCTATTTAATTGGTTGAAATAAATCGATTCAATTTCATTACTTTTTAACAATTTTATTACAAATTTTGTCAATTATTTAAATCTAATTTTTAATCAATAAATTCTTCTAAATTTATCCAAAAGTATATGTAACATTTTTTTTTTTACCTCAAAGAACATAACAAATTGCACGTAAAAATTTTTTGATTGAAATCAAAACAAAAAAGTTCAATGATTAGTGTAAATAAAGTTAACGGGAAAAAAATAAAAGTTTTGAAAAATATTTTAAAGACATTATCACTTATCGTTCAATCTATCTTTATCATCACAATACTTCTTCTTTTTTTTTTTTTTTTTTTTAACCTTTAATAACAGAACGAAAAGATAAGAAATTTAAACAACTAATTGTTGAATAATAAATTAACATTGCTTCCATTAATTAGCTATTACGCTTTTTTCATAATTTGAAAATTCCATTCTTTTTTTTAAATCAAAATAATTTTTTTTTGAACAAATGATATATTTAAACAATCATTCACTGTTATTTATCCTATTCAGTAATTTGTAATTTGAAATGATTTTTTCAAAAAAAATTTTTTTTTTTTTGTTTAAAGTTTAAAATTTTGTATAGTTGTTATTGTTGTTGTTAATGTTTGGGAAATGAGAAAGTTAAGTAGGCGTAAAAAAAAGTAGCATTGAACGATATTTCAAAACATTAAATCATTTGTTGAGAGAAATGATTGAAATTTAGTGTCTAATTAATTGAGCTAAGATTAAAGTTCATCTAAACTATCATTGGGAATATAATTGAGAAAATTTAGATGGATAGTGTAAATTTGCATTTATCTATGATAAACTTTTTGTCCTTTTTCATCCTTAAAATATGTTGGATGGAAACAGGTCATATTACGTGTATTTTTTTACAATTTACCTTATCGAATGTCACATCATTTGTCGCTACTGTTAAGCTGTCCATCATCAAATCGTATTGCACATACACATACATACATACACATTTACATCGATAATGTATGTCCTTTTGCTTGCCTTCTTTTCTCTTTCTCATTCTCATCTTTTATTTTCCTTCTTTTACTTGTCCTGTCCTCATTTTTTCCCCCCCTCCTCCCCCTCACTCTACCATTCATTTCAGTGCTCACGCGTCTAATCCTATTAACATTCATTTACCTGCATTTCATCCAACAACTAGTACAATGAATTGTTAAATGTTACATACATCTGTATATATATATATATATGTTTCTGATTGCCTTATCCATTTAATTGTTTTTTTTTTTTTTTTTTTCTATTAATATTTTTGCATAAAAAAAAAATTTTTTTGTAATAAAAAAAGCTTTATGCTAAAAATCACGTATTCTTTTTTTTGTTACTTTGTTTAATTTACTTATCAAAAATTTATATTCTTTTTTTTTTTTTTTTTTTGAAAAATATAGAAAACAAAGCATATTTTAATTAAAAAATAAATTCATACAAATTCATCATTCATTCATTCATTCAGTAAAATTATTTGATTTTCAAAAAAAAAAAAAAAAAAAAAGAAAAAGAGAAAGTGCTGTAGCAAGAAATGAAAGACGAGATTCATACACATATTGTAAAATATTTTTCATTCATTTTTGAGATATTTTTTTAGAAAATTTCATATTTTTACTAATATTAATATATTTATTGTTTGCTTGTTTTTTTTTTTTTTTTTTTTTTTTCATATTCCTTAATAAGATGGTTAATCATTAATTTGAACTTTAATTTAAGCTACAAATAAAATGATAAGAAAGTAGGTGGAAAATATTCATTGAATAAATGGTAATTAAAGGTATTTTATGGAAATTTGCAGAGATAATTAATTTATTATAAAAATAGATGCTAGCATATATGTGTGAATTAATTGGAATAATGTTAATTCAAATAATTTGAAAGGTAACTATTAAATATGATGATAGTTTTTGATAAAATTCATACATCATTGTTAATTTTAAATTGAGCGCATCCTTTAAATTTTAGTTCAAAAAAACATTCATCCGTTAAATATTTCATTCATTCATTCTTACCAAATATATTATATGTCATAATTGGATGAAATATTTTCTTTATCTTTTTTCAATTTTTAGTTATCCCATATATTTCATTATTTTTTTTTTTTTTTAAATTTCTTCTCTCTTTCTCTTTCTCTCTCTGTTCAAGCATGAATTTTTTTTTTTTTTAAAATCTAATATGCATTGTACAATTGAAAAATTGTCACTAATGATTGGTGGTGGTACGGCACATTCCTGATAAAGAAAAATTCACCGCTGTTGTTAACGTAGTGTGCACAGGGCATTATAATATTAGACTTGTTCAATTTTTTTTAAGGACTCTTAATAGACACTGAAATAGCCCTATTATCAATAGTAAATCCATCACTATTGTTAACTTTGTACAGAACATTATTATAGTATTAGAATTCCAATTTTTTTTTTTTTTTTTTTTTTTTAAGAAAATTTTCAACAGACAAAACTGAAACATTCCAATCATTGATAATTGATAAATGTTACATTAATTGGAAACTGTATGGTAACAATTAATTTATAAACTTATTTATTATCAATATTTTTTTCTTTTGTCTAAGAGGGTCAGAGAAAAAGAGGGAGAGAGAGAAAGAGAGAGAAGGAAAATAAAAAATTAATTGCATATGTTTGCCAGATGTTATTTTATAAAAAAAAAAAAAAAAACCTAATATTTTTAGTTATTTGATTGTATGTTTATTCAAAAATTTTCTTTGTTAGCATTTCTTTGATTTCATAAATTTTTTGTCTATAATCTATACACTTTTAATTTTTTTTTTTCGTCTGTAAAAGTAAAAATTGAAAAGATACGAAAAAAAAAAAAAAAAAATTTTAATCGGTCACAAAAATTTTCAAAATTTTCTTCTCTTTTTTTCTTTATTTATACTGCAATTCCCTTCAATTCCCTAATTCCTTTGTATTGTAAATTTAATTAAAACATTTTTCCATTGTATAAAAATTTGGTTCGGAAATTAATACTAAAATTCATTGATGACAATACTAAAGTGGAAAATGTTTTTAATTAAATGCATTCAATGAGTTGCTTTTTGATACGTTTCATTTTCCTCATTAAATAATAATTAATTATCGCTTCATTTTGCAGCGTAGCAATTTCTCTTTTTTTATTTTTTCTTTCGAACAAAAACGGGTGACAATGGTGGATAAGGATGGCTTAGAGGAAGCTAATCGAATGTTCAATTTAGCGCTTGAAGAGCTCAATTTTATCGCTGATGGTAAATGATTTTGTAATTTTAATTTTTTATTGTTTTCGTTTTATAAAATTTAGCGAAAAACTATTAATTGAATTATAAATGAAACATTCTTTTTTGTCACACATCAATGTAAATTATATTTATCATAAATTCAATTTTTCTTCAAGCGAAAAAAAAGAGAATGAAAAACTAAATGAAATGATGCGTTCAAGCATTTAATAAAATTGTTCCAAAAAAAAAAAAAAAAAAAAATAGTAATTTTAATCTTTTGAAGTTATTGAAATTTATAATCTTGATTAAAAATTTTTCTTCATTGCAATAGTACACCGTATTCCATATGGATAAAAAGTGGATAGTATCAAAAGATATTATCAAAACTTACTGTTTAGTATTTACATAACACAATGTTTGTTAAATGAAATAAAAAACTTATTGTCAGCTAGCATATGATTGATAAAACCGATCTTTATCAGCTAGAAATATGATTGATGAAACCGATTATATTTATCGGCGACATGTAGTATCGCCGTATCACGAAAACAGATCAATCGTTCTAAAACTATCTAATGATTTTTTTCATGAATGAATTGTCTTTTTTCCATTCATAAATTCATACAATATTCATACAAATTCATACAATACTTTCAATTGTTACAATTACCGTTTAAATAAGTTCAAATAATAGAGCTTTTATCAACTTTTTTAAACAACTTGTAAAATTTTTTTTTCCTCTTTTCTAAAATGTCTAAGAGAATTATTGGCTATTGATGTGTTTTAGCAACTACACAAAATGTCGAATAATATACTTTCTCCATTCTTTTTTCTCCTTTTTTCCTCATGTTTCTCTTATTCAAATGATATTTTTGTAACTTGGAATTGTTTTAAATTCTCGTAATTTATCAATTAATGTTTAATTTTCTTTACTTTAATTGTATTTGTCTACATCTTTCATCGTGCAATAGTTGAAGAAAAATTATGCAAATCACTATAGCATAATTTATTACAGTTTCTCTTACTGACTGAATTACATAATTACATTTTCTAATTGAAATGTTTTTATTTGCAATTTCTTTATAGATACAAATTATTTTTAAAAAATTCATTTCTCTTTTAAATTTTAATGCTTTTTTTAATTTTTAATCTATATTCTGTGCCTTTTTTTTGAACATAATCACTAAATCTGAATGCAAAATTCTTCCTTTTTTCAACTAAAAGAAGAACTGATAAAAGTTTTAAATTGAATAAACTATCTCATGTCTGTTTTTTTTTTTTTTCTTAACATTTCTAAGGTATTCCACAATATTATTGCATTCGATGTATTTTGATATAAAATAAACTTTCTGACATTTCCTGGATTTCTGTAAATTTATCTACCATCATTTTGCACTGAACATTCTCAGATATATTTACACTTAAGAAAATAAAAATAAGAAACAAAACTTTTCAATTTTAAAATCCTTAAAATTTCAACAAAAAAAAATCAACAACTGATACGTTTACAACAAAATTGACACAATTAACGTTAATAACGGTAATTTCAACCGATTCATAGACAATTCATTTATCACTTAAATTTAAATGTTTCTTTTTATTCTTAAAATTTTTTTCCTACGCAAAGCTATTTGACAACTTATCGATTCTTTCATTCTACACAATGGGTCGATCGACCATTTATTCCATTGCTGATACATATATATATGTGTGTGTATGTAGTGGGTATGTGTGTGTGTGTGTGTATGTGTGTGTATGTATGTGTGTGTGTGTGTGTGTGTGTGTGTACGTACATGTGTACATGTATATACAGTTATGTATGTCTGTATTTGCATGTATATATGTATGTGCGGTTTTCTTCACCAGTATTGGCGTTTACCCATTTTAACGATCCGATCATTCCGCAACCATGCAATTATTGCTAATGTTCTCGAATCATATTTCGTAAACACTTTTAAATGTTTTTTAATTTTTAGAAAATTTTTTGTTGAAATTTCATCAAGCAAATCAAATTAATGAGTGAAATGGGAGAAGGGAAAGGGAAGAAAAGGTTGTTAATATGATCGTACCGCTGTCATTTACCATAACGGTATTTGTTCACTTGGATTGAAAGTTGGACAGATTCAGATAATTTAAATTTCCAAACGTTCTTTCTCACCTTTTTCATCCGATCTATTGATCTTCTTAAATTAATTTTTTGCTCGATCAAGTAGTAAGTAGTAGTAAGTGAAAGATCATCTTTAATGACTTCAATTAAAATTTCATTTATTTTCAACCAAATTTGTTTAGCATTGAAATTTCACATAATTTATTACATTTTCAATTTGAAAATTAAACCAGTAATTTCTTAATATTTAAAAAAATTTGTTATTGCATAAACTCACTTTCCAAAACAAAATAATCTTCTGCATGAATGATTTGTCTTGTCTTTTAAAATTAAAATTTGGATAATCCAAGTTTTAATCGATTATAAAAGTTATGAGAGTATATAGATATTACATTACCATTATTTTATTAAGGCATTTTTTTTCGGATTGATCAAATAAGTTTTTAGCCTCATTTTTCTGTAAAATTCCATCAAATTATTCATTTCATCGCAACATCAAAGCCAAAACAACAATTGGCAGTACATCGAAATACAACGAAACATAGATGGCCGAGAGATGCTTGAAAAGTCATAAAAGTATTGACGCAACAAAGGCACACTGTTGCTTAGCTACACTATCATAAAGCCTTAACATTTAGACGATTTGAAATCCGAGTAATTCGGATAGATTCCATTAACTTCTTTTTAAAATCATTGTGTTTTGTAATAGCAAAAATTAATATTGGTTTTTTGCTTTTTTTCCTAAAGTTTTAAATTTGAATATTAGATTCAAGTTGAATCAAACAAATTCTGATAACTAGGTACGGTACAAAATTAATCTAAAAAAATGTTAAAATTAAAAACCGGATTGCTTACAGATAAGTTTAAAAACAAAACTGTTTGTAAAATCTTTTTTTATTGATTGCTTTGAATGGTTTATTCAATTTTGATGATGGATGGACATAACTGTCACATTTAAATTCTATGAATTTCATCTTTTTTTTTCCTAGCTTTATCAAACAAATAAGTAATTATCCAATAACGATGCATATCTATCAGCAAAAATACCATCATAAATACCATCATTATCATTTGGTTTTTCGTGTTCGCAATTTTAAAGAAAATGAAAAAAAAGTTTTTTTTTTTTTTTTTTTTTTTTTTTGTATTTCTGGCCTTTCTTTCTTATATCTATTATTATGATAATTTTAATAAAAATTCTTTTTCATAATTAGAAGCAATTCTTATTTCTTTGAAGTTTTAAAAGCTCTGTTAGACAATCTAAACATTGTCAGCTAATATTTGGAATATGAAATGAATAAACTCTAACTGAGATTAAAATACTTTTGATCGATGCAAAATAATATTTATCCAATACAGCACATTTGATATGGTTACTTCAACAGAAAAAGCTATCATTGCATTTAATTTTCAACTGAAATTCATATCAAAATGGAAAGTAATTGGACCACATTTGGAAGATGTGCGAGGAAATAGTAAAGAAAGAGTTGTAGTGGAATTAGTTAAAGTTGTGACAAATTATGAAATTCTATGGCCATCTTTCTGATCGGATCAATGGACAAGGACAAATATGAGCCGAAAAGTTGTATATGTTTTTCAGTTTTTTAACTGAAATTAGATTTATTCAAAGGATTCTTTGAAATCGAATTAGCATTTGAATTGGTGGAGAAAGTGGATCCTTAAAATAGATTTTTATTACAAGAGAAAGTAAAATTTTATTAGGTTTATCAATTTTGTAGCTTCATTTGTGTTTTTATCATAGATTAATTGTTTTATTTATTTAACGAAGCAATTGTCTTTGTTAAATCTTGCCTATATATAATTAATTCCCTTAATTTAACCTTTTGTTGACAGACTGTCCTTCATCATTCTCATCATTTATTGACTTCATTTTATAGAATATTTTTTTTTTTTTAAAATTGCTTTCAGTGTGATTTAAAATATCGGAATTTAATCTGAAGTAATCATATTTATAGCTCGCAATTTTATAAATTTTGTTCTGTTCGTCGAATTGAAAATAGAATTTGAAAAATGATTTAAATACTTCACTTTGCCATTTCAACTGAAACTGAAGATTAGTAAACATGAATAAAAATTTTAGGTACTGAACAGGCAAGTGGTATAGAGATTACTAAAACAGTTTTTCCAACAAAAAAAAAAATGATTAACAATGATAATACCGCATCAGGAAAAGATAACATTGCAGTAAATAACATGCAGGTATGTGATACAAGTTATCGTTACCTTACTTTTTTTTTTCTATTCACAAAAATATATTCATCAATAAAGTAATGTCTAAACTTCTGCTTCGTATTGCAATTTAGTGAAATCATTTGTCTTCAAATTTCAGAAAAATGATCATTGCATGATAATTTTTCATTCATTAATATGGAAAAGAAATATAAATTTAATTATACTGAAAATTTAATTGTGCTGAAATTTTCCTCCTTTTCGGTTTTTTAAAATTTCATTAAACAATACTTTTGTAGAGATAGAGAAAGTTGATATAAATCTCTTTCAAAGTTTAAAATTAAACAGAAATAATTCGAAGCTAATTTTTAAAATGTCATTTTTTTTCATGTGTAAATATACAAATGCATTTATTTCTTCATTTATTTGTGTTTTAGCTTTTTTAGTTAAATCTGAATGCTGCTAACATTACAGGAGATTTTGGAAATGTGGACGAATAATTTTTAATTAATTTCTGATCAGTAAGGTACACTCTGAAGTAATCATATTTATAGCTCGTAATTTTATAAATTTTGTTCTGTTCGTCGAACAGGAATGCCTTATTAAAATTTTTGCAGACATTAAATTGGAATTCGTCGGTGACTAATTGGATAGATTACGAAAATGAAAATCATCGAGATTCAGGTACAAGTAGCAGTGATGGGATGCCTACCTCAGATGCTCCTACCTCATCTACCGCCTCAACTAACATCAGTATTTTTAATGCTCTTTTACAGGTAAAAATTAAATCACTTTGCGAATTTATAAAACATAAAAATTATTTGCTGCTATCTTAACTTTAATTTATATCGAAATTACCTAATTTATCTATTTCAATTTTTATAAAGTTAAATTTCTTTATCAATTCAAAATAAATATGTAAAAGGAAAATAATTTAAAGATTTTCATCATGCTTACCCAAATCTAATTATTTTGATAATAGCAAATAACTTTAAATACTCAAGTGAGGAAGGACACATAGTAGTGACAAGCCTTAGTAATTCCTATCAAAGATACATCATTGATTTTCTAATTAAAACATGATTATATTGTCATTGGTTAAGTGGCACACCATCGTGATAATTACAAAGCATCACGAAACATCTGTTTGAGAGGATCTAAATAGGCCTGGAATGCACTGCCATATTTTTATCGTCGAAAATTATACGGCTCCAAACGCTCGATGACGATTAACTCATCCATCTACTGAACCAAACAGAATGATTTATGTCTAATAACATGAGCTTATCTCGAAAAACTAATGCATGTTCATAATCAATGTGCAGTGCTTGCAGTGCTTCCGCCATTATTGGTTGATACATTAGTGAATGATCTGATTATTTTAATGGTAATTAATGCAATTTGCATTATTTCGTTTCAGCTAACTTAATTTCACTTTAATTACAATTTTCCAGAAATTGGAACAAAAATTAACCTGTACAATTAAAGGAATTTTTGTATTAATATGTCGTAATAGTAAGAAGTCCTTCAAAAGATGATTGTTTACAATCGTTACAAGTTTACACTGTTTGCGAAGAGCGAAATAAATGTCATGAGGATTTTACACTTTACTGTTAAATTTGCAACTTCACCTAACTATGGTAGTCGTTAAACTGTATTGGTCATTTATAGTTTACTAGCGCTTATTGATGTATACTAGAAATTTTTATATTTTCGTTTGAACCTTATTTGCAATTTTATGCTGACTGAATTAATCAAACGATGAATTTATCAAAACATATCGAATATTATTCTACGGCATACACAATTTTGCTTATATTTATGAAAATTTATAAATTAGTTTCAATTTCGTACTTAAGAGTAAATTATTTTAAATCATAACACGAGTATAGAAACGCATAATGCTTAAATTTAAATACATAAATAATAACACATTCGTTAATATGTAAATAATCGAATTAATGAGCAAAAAAAAGCAACGGAAGTAATTAATGGAGAAATAATAATTAGCATGAGGATGATTCATTATAGTTATTAAAACTGATTTTTCGTGAATTTTATTGCATTAGGCATTTATCATTAGGTATTTGCCCGAAATATTTTTTTTTTTTTTTTTTTGAACATTATAACATTTAACTGACATTAACTGTTTATCAAAATAATGTCAATCAAAACTTTTTTTTCACTGCTGATATTTTATAATTTGCCGTTCAAAATTGGTTAACAGCAGAAATTTTGTGCGACATAGTAATACTTATAATTTTGAAAATTTCCATTTATAAAATTTTGTATAAATAAGATCAAGTAAACTTATCAGTGGATAACAGACATGTGAAAGAATTGATGAGACGTTGATATGAAATGAACTCGATAATGACAGTTGTATAATGTGAATTATTTTGACGGAGGATGCATCAAAAAGGAAACAAAAAGTTTCATCAAAAAGCATATCACTACTCACTGTTAGGTTCTGAAACTGGAAGCCATTTTTCGGCAGGATTAGAATCCATGAAATGTTCTTTTTTTGGATATTGATTTGTTAATTTGTTCATTTCTTCTTTTGCGAAAAACAATTTTGGCCTCAAATGTCAAATAGCAAAATTTTTTTTGAAACGATGTAAAATTGCAAAAATTATTGTAAAGCAGGCATATGTTACGTAAAACAGATCAAATGTTGCGTGAATGCAATTTCATTGATAAAAACATATAAAATAGCAGTTTCTGTAATAATTTAAATTGCATGCTTTGAAATGCATTTTTGAATTGCATGGGTATATTCGCTTTTTTTACTATTTCAACATTTTAAATCGAATAAAATTTTTTAAGGCAATTGATCGAAACGAGATATCGAGTAAGCCTGATCTAGAAACACGATTGAAAATTATGAATTGGCTCTGTACCACTGAGGAGATTAACAAAATAGTGAGTTTTTCATTTGAATTTTTACAATTTCTGTCGGAGATTGCAGTTCCAAGATTAACGATTATGAAAATAAAAATCATAATAAATATTATTGGTGTAAACTATAAGGAATTATTAATGTGACAATTTTAGAAGAAAAAATGAACAAATTGTTTGGAAAAACATTTAATAAGGTCTCCGGAGATTTTGCATTTAAAAAAAAAAATAAAAAAAGAAAATGGAAAAAAAATAATGAATGATTTAGTGTTTTATTCATTTTTCTTAATTTTTTTTGCTATTATTTTGATTATTACTTTATTTCTAATTACCATGTCGTGCTTAATTTTAGCATGTAAAGTTAAAAAATTTTATCGGCTTCGTGATTTAAATTTAAAAATAGCAATATAATTATAACAGATGGGAAATTTTATGTAAAAGAAACATTATACTATGTCATGCTTGCTTTATAAAATTATGATTAATAGTTAAATTATACTTAAATTTACTTTAACTCGAAATAGAACAGTGCTTTTATAACAAAATAAATACTTTTTGTCAGAATGGCTACGTTGGAATTGCAATAGTTAGGCATTTGATTTGAAAATATTGTTGTGGAATTGATATTCTTTTTTTTTTTGAAACTTTAGACATCATGAACTAAATAACTTGACTACTTCTAATTTGGCACCATATACACTTATTTCAATGATTATATGTAAACTACAATTTACATTTCGAATTTCAGTTTTAATCATAGTTTTCTGAAAAGAAAAAGACAAATGAATACATTGTATTTCATAGGCCGATATTTATTACTGATTACATCAGATTTTTTTCTACTTTCGAAAAACATATAGTTAAAAATCTAAAATTATTCGATGTTATTCAAAAAAAAAACATGTAAAATAACTGATAATAACAATTGCCATTTTTTTTTCTTCGCTCCTCACTTAAACGAAACGATAGGATTATTAATTACATTAGATAATGAGAATGTTAATTATGGAAAAATTTATAAGAATTTCATACGAATCTTTTTTGCTTTTTATCCGAATTTTATGCGATCAAAAGAAGGAAAATATGAGAAGGCGAGTGCAGTTTTTGATAGAAAAAAAAAACGCTACTATTAGAATTTTGCAATAAATGAAGAATTAAATGAGATAATAATTATTTAATTTTTTATTTTCGAATTTTATCACTTAATAAATTGCAGCAAATTCACATATATGTACCATTTGTTATCGAAAATTTAATTATTGAATTCACCAATAATTCATTGAATAATTTTCACTTTAATTCCAAAATAATTTGCATTTGATCAAAATTTCACTAATTCATTATTTTCGAATAAAAAATTTATATTCGATAAATTTTGCATTTTTATTTCATGCTAGTAATAATTCATCATTTTGTCCATTATTAGTATCAATATGTTAGTAAGATTATGATAAAATTCTTTTGAATATAATAGCATTTATCATATCTATGCTGGCTTGTCGTTGTGGAATTCTGTTTCAAAAATTTTCAGAAAACTTAAATTGTAAAGCTAAGGAATGTTCATTCCTAGAACAGTTGCTGTTGTGGAATGTGTGTATGTATGTATGTATGTATGTGTACATGTAGTATATGTATATATATATGTCTGTGTGTGTGTGTGTATGTGTATGTGTGTATGTGTGTATGTGTGTATGTCTTGTTAGCAAATCTTTCTTGCGTGCAACAATTTCTCATCCTGATTCAGTGTTAATTATAGTGAATGAAAGGAATCTATTTCTAATTTATCATTTGAAATTTAAATCAAAAATTTCGACTGCTAAAATGTTTATAGATTTAAATAATTTTGCATATAAAAATATTTATAACATGTTATAAATATTTTTATATTATTTTCTTTAAGATAAATAATATATTGCTATTAATAATATTAGCATGAATTATTTAAGATTACCAAAAGGAAGTAATCTTATTGGTGGATAATTTACTCTTATCAATGATTTTAACATTTAAAAATCATCACCAGTAATTAGCAATTAGTGTGAAATTTTAACACACAAGAATTAATTGGCACAAAATTTTACATTTCCAATTTTTACAAGAAAAAAAAAAAAATAAAAATTATCAAATATCATTTCATGATGGTATCAAAGTATTGCTAATTACTATTACTACAATTTGATGTGATGCATTGATAACTAATTGTTATCATTAAACCTCCATTTATAATCTTTTTGTCACTGTTTTAGGCAAAATTATCATTACAACTTAAGTTAGCGATTTCATCATAACAGATTTTAAAACTTTCTGATATTAAATTTGACGTTAAAATTATCTTCGATATGAATTTTTTATAAGTATAAAATGCCATACAATTTTGAAGTTATAATTTCCTTTTTTTTTTCCTTTTTCCGAAAGCTAATTTAAAACTGAAGTAATAATAATGCTGATAATAGTAGTAGTGCCTTAAAGCATCAATTTCAGCAAATTTATTTTATGCAATTCTTGTGTTGATAATAATCTGTTTGGTGTTCGCTATTATCGGTTCAGAATTTCAGGAAAGAGAATAAGAGTAAATTCTTCATATATTTACAAGGTATGAAGAGGAGGGAACACTGATAACAGTTGTGTGTTTGTTCCAAAATCTTGAAGCAGATGTGTAATGGTTTGTTTCTGCTATTGCTTTCCTACCGTTGTCAATTAAAGTAGTTGCAATAGCAGTCGCAGTAGCAGAAGCTTAAGCTTTTTACTTTGAACCATTTCCAAGCTTATAACCACCGATCAGTTTCAACGGTTAATCCACTCTGTACAACAGTCATTTCATTCCGGTCAACATTATCATTTTGATAGATCATCCTGGATATTGTAGTTATTCCAAATATTTTCATAATTTCTTTCATATTCATAAGTTTTCTTGCATAAATTTTACATCTTGCACATCTAGCAAATTTAATATTCATGTTGCTACATCAAGAGTTTAAACTTGATATTATCATCTGTTACCATTTATTTTCGTATCACTCTACTCATTTCAATGACTTTCGATAACATCATTACTTATTCTACCGTCTCTGATAAACATACTTCCCTAATAGTTTGCTTTCAAAACAATTGATATTTTGGTTTTTTTTTTTTTTTTTTTTTTTTGGAATAGTATGGCCGAAATTGGGAATCAAGGACAGGTAGAAGATGGTTTTGGTACTCGATCATTGGCTTCATTACGGAGCAGTACAGGGAGCGCTGTTTTCAAAGATCACCGATCATCGATAAGGTTTCTACAATGGAACTTCCTTTTTTATTTTTAGATTTCTACATTTTTTAATTGGTAAAATGATATTTTGAAAATTGTTGAAGTGCTTTTCAAATTGGATGTGTATGCCTGTGTATCTGTGTGTGTGTGTGTGCTTCATAGTAAAGATTTATATGAAAACGTCATGAACGTTATCGGTTGCTGATTTATGCTTGCATAAATTAGTTTATAAATAAAATTCAGTTACTTAAGACTTCTCATTTTTTCCTGATTATCATTTTTTCCTAACTAGTATAGTTTAAATTTAGGAAAAGGTAGAACAGCGAAGGAAAGACATCCAATTATCTTTGAGAAATTTCATTTCAAATGAAACTTTGATCATTTGATTTATGTTACCATTAATAAGAAAGAGATTTCAAATTTTTATTCACTCAGTCACAATTTTGAGCTAATCTAACATTTTTTATGAGCCATAAAGAAATTATAAATCATTACTTTGTAAAAAAAAAAAAAGAAAACGAATCCAATAATTGCAACTGTTTTCTAAAAAAGAAAAGATATTCAATTTTTTTGAAATTGAAATATTGATAAATGAAAATCGAATCTTAAATATATGTCTTATTCGATGAAACAAATCATTAGGCGATAACATGGTGATACAATTTTCTCTGTCAAAGAAAGGCAAAAAAAAGAAGCAAAAAAAACTAGTTTCACACAAAATATTATTAGAGAAATTGAATATAAAGTTAATTCACTTAGCATAAAAATTGATAAATAAATATATAATTTGCACAAAGATAATGATATAAACTTAAAAAAGTCAAAGAGCTCAGATAATGGATCTTTCAAAGAGATTTCCAGTTGTTTGTGTTGATGTTATTTGTTGGAGTTTGAAGTTTTAGAACATTTAAGAGGAGGCAAATTGAAAAAAAAGAAAATAATAAAATTCATTTTATGTTCAAATGTTAGTGCATAAATATATTTTAAACTGGCACTTCTACATTTATATGTGTATAATGTATATATACGACGTTTGAAATGAAAGAAAAGAAATGAATGCTTAGAAAGCATTAGGATAAAAAAAGGAAAAAGGAAAAATGAAAAAAAAATCCAGAATGTAATCAAACGGATACGCATAATTTATGACTAAATCGAAGAAAAAAATATCGATGAAACTAAAAAAAAATTGGATGGGCAAGCTAACGGACTAATGGATGAAAGAAGCTGATAATGATGACAATGATGATAATGATGATGATGATGATAAGGTAAAAGTTGTAGAGATGATTTGTATCAGCTTAGGATTAGAAACGAAAAATAACTAAAATAGGAACAATATCCCATAAATGGAAGAATTTTTCTAATTTTTATTTTAGAGTTACTTTCTTTGCATTCATTCAATTTTACTGTTCTAGTAAAATGATTATTTCCAAATATCAATATGTCAACGTAATTACTAATTGATTTTTTTTTTCCTACACTTTGAGCAAACCTTTTTTTTTATTGCTATAATTATATTTAAAAAAATTTATATGCATACAGACACATACAGTGACAAATACACAAAGATATACACAAATATTTAGTATACATATCGAACTATTTTAAAAAGTCACTTTTTTGTTTTTTAAAGAAAAATGGATGAGAAGAGGCGCGAAAGAGTGTATATTAGTTGGGCTTTCCTTTGAACATGTCGACAATGATAAGCTTAGTGACATTATGTTTGTATTTTACAAACGTATGTATCGAGATCACTGGATACGAATATTAATTTTAGTCTTAGTTGAATTTTTTTGTTAATTAGTAATAGTTTACCATCCATGCTATTTTTTATCCTTTCTCATTTTCATACTTCTATTACTATTGGCTACTTCAAAACGGTAGTTATAGTAGGATTTAATTTGCTGAGCAAATTAAAATGTCCATATCTCACCGGATGATATATATATTCCATATATCGGTTATGTAGAACTATTTCCCTATTAAATACTCCCACCCTTATCTTTCTTTCCTTATTCATCTCCTAAAATGTCATTTGTTTATTGCATTCAATGAGATAGATATAGGATTAGACCCTTAAAAGGCCTCTTTTGCAGTTAATCAATCAGTATTTATCTTCTTCTTTGAAAATTCCTTTACAAACATTTAATAAGGTATCCTTATTTAAAATATAACATTCAATCACTTCAGTTCAAATATTGAGGATTAATTTTAGATTAAAAAAAATAGGTGATAGAGATTTAAAATAAAGTCTCACTAAAGAGTAAGCGATGTTTAACACAACGTCCGGAAGTAGCTGATTAGGATGATAACCCATCACTGATTCAATACGGTCACGGAAGTTTACCATTTTGGTGTGTTTGATTTTTGCTGTCCGGAAACGTATGTGTGACACGAGATGTATGCATGGAACATGATACATGAATGATACTGTGGAATGAATGTGGAAAAGTGTATGTCAGTTTGAAAGATTTTGTAGTTTTGCTGAATTGTGGAGTGGTATCGAATAATGTATGCTATTTGCATTGTGTTGAAGGAGTACAGCATCGTCATCAACTGCAACATCACGTCCGTTACTGCCATACGTGACGCATTATAGCGATTCGGGTTTCTCCAGTACGCTAAGCAGTGGTTCAAGTTGTTCATTTCTCCCTCCACCACCACCCTATCGTGGATTTCGTGGATCCACCAAACAACATCATCGAATTCATCGTAGTTTGAGCGATTCCAAATATGGCTCAACAACTGAATGCCATCTCATGAGACTTCCAACCGGTCTATGTGCTGGCAGTGTCAATTTGCAGGAATTATGTCGTGCACCACGTGCTGGTAGTTGGACATCCAGAGTAAGTTCAATTTACCATCTTCCATCTCTTATATCATCAAATGTAAATTGTCCATCAATTTGCAAATGATATATTTAAGTATTTGACTAATTTATAACTTTTCTTTTAATTAAATTTGTGTTTTCTTCATTCTCTTACAATTATCCTATTTATTCATCTACCATCATTATTACTAGTTTATTTATGGAAAATTAAAATGAAATGATCTCGTGCAGAAAACTGCAATTCAATCGTAACTATTTATCTATTTTTCATAAATGCATTCTGAAATATCTTTCTATTTATTTTTTTTATTAAGTGAAAATCATTTCAAAGATTTGCAATAATCTAACTACAGCAAATTTTCTTAATGATCGGATTATTTTTGAAAATTTTAAATTAAAAGGTATATTCTTTTTTAGGTATTGTTTTCATTCGATCTATTGAAAAATTCCGGAATTTCAATTAAAGTCAAAGTTTCATCGTAAGGGGCTTCCTCTATGGGATAAAAAGCAGCCTGGGTGCTAATGAGTATTGATATTTTCTCGCGGATGGTTTTGTGTGCTTGCTTTTAGGAAATGATCCTAGGAGTATAAAAGTAAAACGGAATGGTTAACCATTTCTTCATTCCTTAACATTATTTCATTTTTCAAATCTTTTTTTTTCAGAGCTCTAAATTATAGTTTCTGTATTTTTTTCTTTTCTTTTTTTCCTCATCTTAGCTTCTTTTTTTCCAGTTTATAATTTCGATTTGTGGAACAACGTATTGAACTTACTTTAAATATAATTATCTCCAAAATGTATCAAAATCTTGAGAATTTTTTGCAGTTATTTGAAATTTTTTAAATTATTAAATTTTGTGCGGTATTTTCGGTATTTTTTATAAAAACGGTTTTTTTAAAAAATGCAATGCTTATACGAGAATTCTTTCATCATTTAGTTATGATCATAATTGGATAATTTCATATATTCTGCAGGAGTATTTGTTGTTGGACTTTTGTTTGCAACATTTAAATAATATTTTATCATGATTTTAAATTTTTTTTAAAATGGATATTCTTAAAAATATTTCGTAAGGAAAAAAGTGCAATATAACCTTTACTTTAACTACTTCATTTCTATGTTCACTATCGCTTTACTAGACTTACTAAACAAACGTCAATTACTATTCTTCACCAAACTTACTAGCTTAATTAGTATTATTTGTTGTGTAAGTTTTGAAACCATAAATCTTCGGGGAGTAATTATTTTAAATGAATATTATTTAAGGCGAAAAGGGATTTCGCGATGTATATGAAGGGAAAGTGAGAAAGGAATGTGAGATATAATGTGAGATATAACTCATTATGGCCATAATGTGAAACGAACCATTTTTTGTTATTGAAATTGCATTTTTGTTGGAAAAAATGAGGAAAAAAGCTAATCTCAGTTATATTATCTTTCATTGAAATTATTTATGCTTTTTTCTTTGCTGCATTAAATTTGAATGTTTTATTTGCTATGTTTAATCATCACTAATGAATGAGTTTTTGTGAAAAAGGAATTATTTAATTATTGTTATTAAGACCATTCAAAATTAACTGTTCAGTGAATGAATTTTAATTAAAATCAACTGTTCTAACTTAGACTGATGAAGTGATGAAAATGATGGGAAGGAATATGATTGGTATGAGAAAATTTTAGCTAAATTCTAAATTTCAAATTTTGTTGTTTTGAGTAAGGATTATTTTAGCAAGCATGGCAATAAATGTAGATATAATGAGGGGGTGCTGAAAGTAAAGAATGAAGAAAATAGGCGGAGGATTCAATTTGAATACACAGCTGGTATAACTTTTTTTTGCCGAATTTAGAGCCTGACAATGAAGCAATAAAAAAAATGGATTAGCGTGTCGTCATGAAAAATTTCGCTACTTTTCCACGATGTTTAAACAATTTCTACGGATTAGAATGTTAAGCTAAATTCTATAACTTTTTACTTAAAATCAAATTTTTCATTTTAATTATGCAAAAAATTTTGGACTTCATTTTTTTTTTTGCAGAGTCCGTCACCATCCATGTCAACAGTATCTTGTCCAGAATATCCGGAACTGCAGGAGAAATTGCATCGGTTGGCAATGGCTCGTGATAGTTTATCATTGCAGGTATATACTGCCTCATTGTTGGAAAAAGAAAAACT
The DNA here is from genome assembly GCA_037074765.1 of Mansonella perstans. Classification (NCBI taxonomy): domain Eukaryota; kingdom Metazoa; phylum Nematoda; class Chromadorea; order Rhabditida; family Onchocercidae; genus Mansonella; species Mansonella perstans. The sequence goes on from JBAMDO010000206.1 coordinate 59,288, forward strand.
ATGATATATTTCAATCATTAAGTCTGTCCTAATGTTATTGTAATACGTGAAAATTTGTGCTAGTTTCAATTGTTTTGGTTAAGTTAACTATTTCATCAGTAGTTTTGCCTTTTCGAAATCAGTTCAAACACTAATTGATTTATGATGAATTATTTATGATAGCATATTTGATTTTTCCATAAATGTATAATAATTTGAAATTACTTTTTGTTTTTCACTTCAGAATTTTTTCTTTTATTTTTTTTCTTGCACATCTTGCACTATGCACTATGTTGCTTTTTCTTGCACTATGCCGAAATTTTGAGAAATTCGGAAAAATTATTGTCATGGATTATTTGCCATATTTTTTCAGTAACATTAAAGACATTTTTGTTTTTTATTAAAACTTCCAAGTAAGCTATGCATTTTAAATTAGCAAATTTTAGGTAACTATATTAACGGAACAGGTCGGTGCTCAGAAAGAAAAGATACGTGATCTGGAAAATCTTTTAGCAACTAAAGCGAACAATTTAGATTCAACCGAGGAATTACTGCAGGAAGTCAGTTCTGCATTTTTATATATATGCCATTTCATTTTATTAATTGTAGTCGTTTATTAATCTGATTCATCCTTTATGGGAAAGTTTTTTATTGAGATTAAATTAAGCATTTCAAAGTTTAAATTGATTATTGCAAATCTTGTTATTATTGCAGCGTGTTGATAGTAACGGTGATTTGGAGTCGAAAAAAATGGATCTTTTAGCTGAAGTTTCGAATTTGAAACTCAAATATGCTACGTTAGAGAAAGAGAAAATGGAGACAGAAAGGAAGCTCCAACTTTCCCAGGTTTCTTTTCTTTTTTTTAAATTCGAATTTTAGGTCAACTTTACCATTATTATGGTGAAATTTCAAGTATTATTTGCTACCACAAAATACATTTTATTTTTTGAAATGCAGATATGATTTTTCGGCTTTTTCTAAAATTATCGAGGAGTGATTAGTTATCACTTCTATTCCTACGTCATTATTAGTATCAATTATGCATATCCTTTTCAGTGGGCTTAACTTTTGTTATGTATTATTTATATCTTTCATTTCAGTTTAGTACTGGTATGCCTTGTGATTTACAAAAAAAAAGATGAAAATTAAACGAAGAGAATTTCAGGCTGAAATTGAACATTTAAACCAAACAATGCAAAGTTTTATCATGCAACATGGTCTCCCTCCGCAGGTTTATAAGACTCAAATTCATACTCACTTGCCGTATCAGCAAATGATTGGTAGTAATATCAGTGCGGAAACTGATCAAGGTTGGAAGGATATTCATAATAAGCTTATTTTATCAGTTGAATAAATAAAGAGTAGAATTTATGTGATTCTTTTAACTCTTTAGTAATTCTAAAATTTTGCAGCAGAATTTACAAGTCTATGTTTTTCCAGTAAACTGTATTGATAAGCTTATTATTTAATTGTTGTCCCATTGCTGAAAATGATTTGTGTTATTCGGAATAAATGAGGAAAAACTTTTGCATAAATTATTTAATTTTCTTACATAATTATTTTTTTTTGCAGCAAGCGAAATGGTACAATTGCGAATGGCTGTGCAACGACTTATTATGGATAATGAGCAGAAAGTTGGACTTTTCAAATATTTGATTTATTTTGTTTAACTTACATATTTAACTTGCGATCTCCTGAAAGATAAAATTAGTTGAAAATTTTTTACATCTGTCCGATTGCATAGTTTAAAGAAATTTTTATTGACTGAAATCTCATGTGATACAGATATCGAAATTATAAGAAAATGATGCTATATCATCTATTATAAACTGTTTTTGATTGCTTAATTTTATCAAAAAGTTACCATTGTATTTTTGCAGAATATTCAAATTAGTTCGTTGAGAAATGCATTGGATGAGCATTGTCGTAACGGACGTGAAGCTGACATTTGCGCAGCACCAACGATCTCTTTGCCACGTTGTTACATTCAAAATAATTTTGAAGCTTCTCAACCATTCGATATTAATACTCAACTTAGACGATTACTCCTTGTAAGCTATCACTATCAAAAAAAAAAAATACATATCTTTTATTTCATTTGAAGATTTGCAGAAATTTGAACTGCTTGCTTCTGACTACACTTATACCAAGTAATATATTTTCTGCTTTTCTTTCTGGATATATCTAAATTTTCCAAAGATAAATATTGCAGGCATATTATAGTACTATGCTATAACAAGAGCGTAATTATCTTTAACTTATGTGTGTAGAAAAATTATTTGATATTTTTAGGATGATGCGAACGAACATATTGCCCATTCTTCATCTTTTCCAACCAGTCTTTGTAATGCCCAACAACGAAGCGCTATCTTTTCGAGAGCACCCTCAGCAGTGCAGGTTCAATAATTTCATATTTGCATTTCAATTATAGATTAAAAGTAATAAGTTTAAAAAATTTATATTATAATGATTTGCTAAAGAAAGCATATAATACGCTTTTGAAATGCTTTTCTAATTTATTTTTCCAAAAATACAATAATTCACAAAAATAACCATATCTAAATGACCATTGAAATTTTTAACAAAGCTAGAAATTTCAGAACTGAAGAAAATCAACAATGCTTTATTTCAGTCATCATCATCCTATACCTCATCATTATCAACAGCATCACCGCAACATAGTTGGTCAAATTCGGGCACACCAAGAGTACAAACTAATTATGATCCTACGATCACTGTACCACCTCTTTCATCCAGAGCAACTGGCCACACTGCTCCCAAGTATCATTTTAAATTTATAAAATGTGGACTCTATTAAATTTGCCATTTGAAGATAGATAATTCAATACTTTAAACTTTTATAGCTATCACTCACCATCATCTCCGGCTGCTCGACAATTAGCTGCTGAACTGGATGAATTGCGTCGTATTGGAAATGAAATGCAACATAAACACGATACATTTCAGAATCCAAGCTTTTCCAAGTCATTCGGACGCAAAGTAAGTAGAAATATCGTTTGTAACAATGTGTATTAAATGCTTAAGGGATGAAATTTCTTTCATGTTTTGTTAATTTTCAATAGTATGATGCGATCGCAAATTTTCTTTACCCATAGGCTGCTTCAACTTTAACACTTCCGCGTAAAAAGCTTTCTGCAACATCGTCGGGAGGTATATCAGGTAAATCTTACTATTAATTCGCTTTTGTCGATCCTTTCAATTTTCAATTGCAATTTGAAAAAGTTCTTTGCTGATAGGCTTCAGATTTTCCAAGGTTTTAAAAGTAAATGTATCTCATAATATTTTAATTCTGAGATTTCTATATTGATTAAAGTTTCCATATGCCTTTTTTTTTTTTTTTGAAGCCGAAAGTGATGACGAAATAATGCGAGGGGTACAAACCAGGTCTTCTATTGAAATTGGAAAATTTAAACGTGGAAAAACAAGGTATATCTAGAAATTCCTCAAATTTATTTTTATGAAGTATTTCCCTCTGGAATAGCTTATCTTTAAATAAATGAAATATTGCTTTGAAATTAGAATATTGTAAGAGAGAGAGACAGGAGAACGAGAAGAAAAGAATACATAAAAGAAAGATACTTGAAAATTTTGCAAAGTTTATATCGTTTCAGTAAAGGAACACATCACATTTCATCCTAATTTCAGGTCTTCATTAAAGAATTTACTTGGCAAATTAACAAGAAGTGCTTCGCAAGAAATCAGATCTGCTGATTTTCAACGTGCTGGCACTTTAAGGTTCTTTTTTTCACTTTTTCATTTTGTTTTAAAAAATTTTACAAATTTTGATTGAAAAAGAATTTGATAAGAAAAGCGATCTTTCATACATTTAAATTCATCTTTCAAGAAATTTTTAAAACATAAAGACATGATATGAATTAGGAAATTGTCATTACTAACATAATACATCTTAAACATGGTTAAGGAAAGTTCTGAGAAGAAAATCGATCAAAAAATAATAATACGATATGAATTTATGAAGGAATTTAGTATTAGATAGAGTGAAATGCCAATAATGAATTGCGTAAAATTATTTTTTTTCATAATTTATCATGAATCATAAATTATTTCGCAACCGTTGCTCATTAGTCATTCAAAAATTCAAATGGTTTACCACAAATTTGAAGATATTATTATGTCTTTCAGACCAGCGCATTCATCACGATTACCTATTTATGGACCAATTTCCGGTGCCATAGCACTTCGACCACCGCTACAACAATTTGTTGATTGGAGCAAAGAACAAATTTGCGAATGGATGGCGGAAATTGGTTTCAGCGTTTATGTACCCGAAGTTGAACGTTTTATACGGAGTGGTCGACATCTGTTGAATATGACCAATCAGGAATATGAGAAGGTTTTTTCAGTGATTTAAAGCACAAATTTATCAATATCAGCATGAAAATCCCATAATTTAAGATGAAAAATTTTTATCTGCTTAGTAAATAAGGCGTAAAAGAAGTACATAAAAGTGCGCTACAGTAGAACGGTTATGTTTTCAGGAATTGCTGATGAAGAACCCGTTACATAGGAAGCGTTTACGCTGCATATTGACAAGTATAAGTCGAGGTATAAAAGATTCTGCGGATCGTATGGATTTGCATCAGGTTGGTGAAGTTTGTTGAAGTTTATAAATTTCCATTTTTGTTGGTTATGGTTTACCATTAGGATTAAAAAATGACTCATGCTTAATAATATCGACTTAATTAATTTAGTCCATTTGATTTTTCTGTTTGAGGTACTATTATGGTTAGACGACATCGGTATACCACAATATCGTGAAAGTATGGCTGAAAATATGATTGATGGCCAAATGTTGACACTGCTAACTGCGCAAGATTTGATCGAAGTAGGCTTAAAGAATTTTAAATTGGGAAATGAAATAGGAAATCGAAATGAATAATCAGATTTTTTTGCTTGAAACTATTGCAGATGAAAATCACTTCTGCTCTTCATCATGCGACAATTGCTCGTGGTGTGCAGTTTCTGCGATCGGTTGATTTTTATCCAAATCGTTTGGAAAAAAGGTTTAATCCAGTGAGTAACCATTTTAATTGCTTGGTCAGTCGGAAAACAGCATATACCAGTTCTAGTGGACATAAATAATTAACTCCGGATGCATTTTCAGGATTTGATCCATATCGGAGCATGTCCGGGTGAAGTAGAACGATGGTCCCATCATTGCACATGCGAATGGTTGAAAGCAATTGATTTAGCTGAATTTACACCTAATCTTTTATGTGCCGGAATCCATGGTGCACTAATGGTGAGTTTTATGGAAATTCAAGATAAAAATTTGGTGATTTTGATAATTGAGACTTTTCTGTTTGCCTTAAATCAGGTAATAGCAGGGAACGCTCTATTTGTTATCATTTCCGCAGAATTTTCCTTATTTTGATCAAGCATTTTTCTTGAAATTTAATAAAATTTGGGGTTTAAAAATCGGATTGCTTTTTCTCGAAAGTTGAACTTTTCTCTTTTTCTACAGGTGCATGAGCCAACTTTCACTGCAGAAACATTAGCTGAAGTATTGCAAATGCCTGCTCACAAAACACTTCTCCGACGTCACCTGACAACTCATTTCAATCAGTTATTAGGTCAAGAGGTTATCAGTCATAAACGAGCCATTCTTGCACAACCACTCGTCGTTCAGATGTCTCCCTTATTGAAAATTAAGGCAAGTTACAACACTTGGATTTACCGTTTGCAATTTCGATGATAAAAATTAAGTAAGCATTGCAACAATTAAATTTAATTGAAAATTGGCTTTTTCATACATTTAATTAAGCGATTATTTTTATTACGAAAAAAAATTTTGCATCTTGTTTTTTTAATTCACAATCTTGATAAATGTTAAATGATGGGAAGTTTTGCTTTTTTTCCATTTTTTATTAAAATAAATAATGGAAAAACAATGGTAAATAATTAAATAATGAATAAATAATGAACAATAAATCACCAAATAGACAATGCTTAAAGGATGTACTATTGAACTAGTGTTTCTCCTATCAATTCTCCTTTTTGCTTCAAAAGATATCTTCGCTTTCATTTTTGAAATTTGAACTTATTGTATAATAAAATATTACAAAATTTACTATTTTCAAAAATCTGTCAGTTTTACAATTTTTATGATTTTTTAATGAAAATTATCAAAAATTAAACATAATTTTTATTTTAGCTTGTTAAAAAAGGTTTTCTTTTGTCGCGTAAGAAAGGAAAAAATGAGGTATACGTTGAGCCAGATGAACCAGTTTGTCCACCTCCCGCTGATTCAAAATCTATTTATAAAAAGCAGGTTTGCGGTTTTTTTCTGGTCATTAAATTTTTGTTGTGGAAGCCAGAAACACATATTTCTTTGCAGGATATCATATATGTTCTGCTGCTTCCAAAAAATTCTAAAATATTTGCAGCATATTTATGAAATTCATTTGCTTGAAAAATAAAATTAAATTATCTAGCTATCAATCCATTTCAAATTTTCTTGCTTAACTCTTCTGAATTCCTTTTCTCCTCTCTTTTTCATGATTGCGGTCATCATTGAGATTTTTAACGCGAGATAATAATTTCGAGCGACAGTCTTTTAAGGATCACAGGAATTATTCTAGCAAATCCCAACAATATGGGATAGTACTATATTGCTTATTGTTCTATTGAATAGCAATTAAAGGAATATATATCAAAAGGTCATGAAAATGCAAGAAAATGAAGTGGGAAAAGTTAGCAATTTAGCTATATGCAAATTAGATTTAACTTCGATTTAATAAAAGAAGCGGAAATGCTTGCCAGAAAATGTGGAAAGCTAATATAATAGGTTATCTTATCAAAATATGTGACGAAGATTAAATTAATTATACCAAAATCTTATCACATCTCAATTCCAGATTACGGGAAGTATTCTGGATTCGCTTGAATCATCGAACGTATAGTATCCGATGTGGCTAACTGAAGTTTATTTTCATTTTTAATTATGCTCAATTCGATTGGTGCATCCTAAATTGCTGTATTTATATAAATTCTACTATTCATGTTTAAATTCTTGTTTTAATATTTATCCTACATTTTCCAACTGATAAAAGTGACTTCATATTTATAAATTTTATGAATCATATATATCCCAGTAGAATCCATTTCATTCATCTTTGATTACTTTTCATGTTTTACGGAACTTTTAAATTATTGCAAGCAAAGAAATAAATTTGTTACAGAATTCTAACTGCTTACTCGTTTGTCAATCCAGATGTCATAATTGATTGTTTTTTCTTTTGATAGTAGCATTTGTCATTTGTTAGCTCTGTTTACTTTCATTAAACTGTACTGATATTTTGCGTTGTTTAGCTGCAATTGGCGATTGTTTTCAGCATATTTCTTTCACTGTTAAATGTCCTTCATATTTCCTTCGTTATTAAACTAAATTATTAGGTATTAATAAATAATTTGAAAGAAGTAATGCATTTCAGTAATAATGAATTTCTTTATACAATTAGCGAGCTTTTTAACAGTGTCAATTAAGTATTCGATGATAAGGAATTGTTTGCCTGATGAAGAAACTTGAAATGTCGGCAAAAAAAATATGCTAGTTGCTAATATTTTAATATCAATTCGTTCTTTTTTCTCTGTATTTAAAAAAATTTTTTTGTAAATTTCTCCATGTTATTAATGCATTAAAATATTTTTTGAAAATTTACTATGTATTTTTCTTTTTTTTTTGCTTCGCTTTGATAATTCTATGATTTACAAGAAAAAAAAAAATAATAATACTTTGTTTGTATATTTGATATTTTTACATATTTTGCGTTTTCCATAAATAAATGCACAGCTATCTCGGTTTTTTTTTATTGCTTTACCTATCATATCACACCAATCTTTCTTGACTACTATTTTAAACTTTATAAGCCTTGAAATGTATGATTTGAAGCAAAGATTTTGTTTCAAAATTCATCATCAACTGCTCCATGATAATGGATCATCTATAAATTTCTAAAAGAAAAGTTTTAAAATTTGGAAAGCCAAGCATTTTATCACCATAAGCTGTCACCCATGTTTCGTTAAGTGTTCCATGTTTTATTGCTTTGAACATTATTAAAGTATCCGATAATTTGGAATCCTAAATTTACAATTTTGAAAAATGTGTTTTTTCTTTTTTCGAGTAGTAACTTCTAAATGTATAAACAACTTTTTTTTTATACGTTTATGCTTACCAGTGTAAAATCGGATCGATCCTGGAAAGCTAGATTTGCTTTAACTATTTGTAGTATGATTTGATGTGTGGAAAGTTATTGATAATGAAATTTCTGCTGACTGCAAAAGAATTATATCGATATTTCAAAGTGAATTTGAAAATTTTTATAAGCATGTTTCTTTGTCACTGCAGGAAATAATAGCGTAATCATATTCAACCGTACGAAATAGATATCCTGATAGCGATCACAAATACACCATATAAGGATCATCAGAAAGATTCCTCATCTCTATCTCCCTCTCCTGGAATGCTCAAATTCATGAAATGCTGTCCTTTCATCAACATCTTCATTTCATTTGGAACTGTAATTTTAATTCCATTCCCGGCAAGTTTCCATACTTCATGAATTTAAATATAAGGCAAAAAAGTGAAGTTTGATTTTGGCTGTTGTTAACACAATGTTTAATAACCGAATGGAAAAGTGAAGTCTGACATCGATATCAAATTTAATTTGAAATTTCCCAAGCTCTTGATAAAAGAAATTCTCCTGGCTTACTGGCAATGATGTTATCGGTATGCAAAAGTTTACATCAATGATATCGAAATCATTTCTTAACACAATGTTTTCTCATTTTCGCTATGATCATTGTTATGATCATCTATCAGACGTAAAAATACACATTTCCAGAAAAAATCTGTGTTCAAGTCTAGCCTAGGCTTCAACAATTGATGTTATATTGGTGAAGATGCAAATAGTTAATGTAAATAATCAGTTGATGTTTTGGTAGATCGACAGTTGTAACTGAGCATGAAAAACTAGCACATTATTTAATTTTAAATACAAATTTACCAATTATGTTGATGAATTTGCAATGCAAGTATGTGTTAGTGAGTATCAAAGAAAAAAAATGATAAAAAATAATGCGTAAGAAATATGCGCATTTGGTGAAGTTTCAATTTAAAAATCCTGTAATGTCGTGTTTTATTCTCTTGTAATATTCGACATTCTCATTGTTACTAGAATGACCAAATACACTAATTAATGCAGAATATAAAAACTATGCCTCGGAAGTTTATTAATCTGGAAATGAAAAGTTAAATGGACAATGGCTACCATTCAGTTATACTATTGCAAGTAATGTTTATTCATTACTCATCTAGCTCTTGAAGGCTTAAAAAACAAATTAAAAACTGTGAAAAAAATCTTTTTTCCAGCACAAAAAGACGCTAACATTTTTTAGTGCGGAAAAGGTTTGTGGTGACCGGTATAACATGAAGAAACCAAATTGATATATAATGGGATATATATATAGGATAAGAAGAAAGAGTAAATAATATTCCTTGTAAATATCATACAATCTCTATGAACTATACTAAGTAACATATTTACATATCTTCCTGCACATTGGATGGTTTTTTGGTCTATTGCTAGGGGAGAAGATGTTCTTATTCATTTTTTTGATCAAACAAATTTGTTAAGTTGCTGAGAGAGTTTTTTAAAGTGAGCAAGAAATTTAAGCTGTTTGGTTATCTGAAGTTATCTGAAGGTTATCTGAATTACAAAGTGTCACCTTGATTGAAATTAAAATGTTGCATATATTTTGTCGTTGTCGCGAATTTATAACGCGAAACTTCCACTAATGACATTATGAAGCATTCAATCCTAAGATTGTGATCTAAAGTTATATCTTTTGGATACATGTAAATTCTATTGTAATCCTCTATTGAGCGCCATAAATGATTCCCTCAATCATTTTTTCCCTCCTTTATCTGCAAATATATATAGATGGTCAATCTTCCAAATTCATTTAACTCTTCACTTCTTCAATTATATCCTTATCCAATTCTTCCTCGTTAAGCCATGTTCGCGTTTGTTAATGTTTTAGCCACGTTCGCGTTTGTTAATATTGTTAATAAAGGTTTAATTACCCAAGTTTGAGATCACGGAGTTCTCTCGCGCAACGAAAAACTACATAATACAACGCCCTATAACGAACCCACTGGTATATTATTGGTATATTATAGAGGCCGACATCGACCTCTCACAAGAAAATTCACGACAAGAAATTGGTGCAGCGAGGTGAGGTATATGATGTCAACTAACATTATCGCCAGTATACAACCAGCAAAGAAAAGATTAGTTTCTCTTTTACAAGAAATAAATAACTTAAAACTCGAAACCCCGGATTCCAATGAGCCAATAGAGCAACGGGGAAGGGCCTACATTGCGAACAAAAAGGTTCTCGCGGACAAAATCGAGAGGATAAAATTATGCGTTGAATCACTTGAAAAAGCGAACGACAAATGGTTCAACTACCTTCAAACAATTACTGCAACGAAAAGAAGGGAAGAAGAGGAGAGAGCTTATGAAACGATCACGGAGGGCGAAGATGGTTTATTCCAATTGATCCATGAGGGAAAGGAATCGCTGATAGCATTAACGAAGGATAAGGAGGAAATCGAAGAAAATTTAGAAATGCTATCAATAACGAAAAATAAAGAACAGGGAAGAACAATGCCTTCTTCAAACCTTTCTATCAATCTTCCCCAATTATCATTACCTACTTTCAACGGTGATCCAAGGCAATGGCGACAGTTTTGGAGTAGCTTCAACGCAGCAATAGATTCGCAACCACTTCCGCAAATTCAAAAATTAAACTACTTATATTCGTGTCTGAAAGACAACGCACTAAAAGCCGTGAAATAGCACCGGAAAATTATGAAGTGATCAAGCGACTACTCCAAGAAAGATACGGCGACCCTTCGACAATATTAACACTATTATATAACGAATTCCAGTCCATCAGAAGAAATGAGAAGGATTGGATAATAACTGTCGAGAACGTCGAGCGGGTGCTACGCCAATTGGAAGCTTCAGGAGAAAATCTGGAACATTCAAGCATTGAAAACACAATAGAAAGTAAGTTACCATCTTGGATTTTGAAGAAGGTTTATACCCAGAAATTGGTAGATTTGCCTTGGTCGATTTCAAAGTTACGAAGTTTTTTATTACAACTGGCTAAGGTGGATCAACAAGTAAAAAACAGCCAGAGTTCATTCACCCGATCGGAAATTAAACCAACAATTGTCAAAACGGAACAGAAGCGAAATGACGACTCAGGAGGAACATCAGCATTGACAACAGTACGAACTAAGAAGAATTCGCCACAAGCAACGATAGCAAAGAAGAGACCTTGCATATTTTGCTCTGGAGATCACTGGGATAGCGATTGCAACGTCTATCCTACTGCTCCTACCAGATTTAGTTGGTATATTACTCCGTTTTAGAATGATGAAGGGAGTAATTATAGCGGATATTGAAAAGGCATTTTTGCAAATAGAATTACACCCTTCAGAAAGAAATTGTACTCGATTCCTTTGGTTAAAGGAAACGGAAGGAGAAGTATCAAACGATAACATAAAGTGCTACCGTTTTAGAAGAATCCCGTTTGGAGTAATATCATCTCCATTTTTACTATCTGCTACCCTAAACCATCATTTGGGAAATCATGATAGCGAATTGGCATTAGAAATAAAGAAAAACCTTTATGTGGACAATTATTGTAGCGTCAAACGGAACACGAGACGCATTAGAAAAGTATGCTGAAATGAAATCCATCTTCAAGGAAGCTTCAATGAACTTAAGAGAATTCTTATCCAACGATGAAGAATTCTATGCAAGATTGCCACACGAAAATCCTTGGCATTCCGTGGAATCCCTGCCAAGATATCCTTCAAGTAAAATTAAATTCATGGGTTGGACCAAAATTAACGAAACGAACGATTCTACAATTGGTCGCATCACAATACGACCCATTAGGATTTCTAGTCCCAGTAATGATAAAATTCAAAATATTTCTACAACATCTGTAAAGAAAATAAATCTTGGGATCAAATATTAGACGAGCAAGACCATAAAAAATGGAAGTCTCTTATCGCCGAAGGGGCAACGGTTATAATTAACTTGCCACGATTTGTCACAACCTTTACTGACTTAATTGGAATACATGTGTTCACTGATGCTTCAAGCTTAGCATATTCAGCAGCAGTTTATCTAGTGAGTCAGGAAAAGTGTGGAACAACTTCATCGCTTATCTTCGCCAAATCCCGCATTGCTCCTATCAAAGGAATGACAATACCACGCCTAGAATTGATGGCTATACTCATCGGAACACGAGCAGGACAGTTCGTCAAGACACAACTAAACCTTACTAATATAAAGGTAATCTTATAGTCGGATTCTAAATGTGCCTTACATTGGATAAAGAACCATTCTAACTTACTGCCAAGATTTGTTCAAAATCGAGTCGAGGAAATACGTAGAACGAAATTTACCTTTTGTTATATTCCTTCAGAAGAGAATCCCGTAGATGTGGCAACAAGAGGTCTTAACTTAAAACAACTCACAAGTTACACGCCATGGTGGCATGGTCCTTCATGGCTTGTACAAGAAGAAACTAGCTGGCCACAATGGGATTACGATTTTGACCATAATAACGAATCAAAGGAAATTACCGTATCAGAGGTCTCGTGAATGCGTAAAGATCATAATCTTCAATTTATTGATGCTGGACGTTTTAGCAAATGGCTAAGACTATTACGAACCACAGCGTGGATCCTCAAGTTTATTCGAATAACAACTAAAGGCAGATTATCTTGGCTACAGTCAGTTTCAACTGAAAAGAATCGATTCACAGCTGAGGATTACAAATTGTCAGATTGGTTATTAATTAGACAAGCTCAATCTGAAGGAGTCAATGACGATGAAATAAACAAATGGAATTTATTTTACACTGAAGATGACAAGCTATGGAGGTGTACTGGTCGACTGGAGAATTCAGAGCTGCCTGAAACTAGCAAATACCCTATTTATCTCCCTCGACACAATCCAATAACGGAACTCCTTATACTACAACAACATGAAGAACTATGCCATGCAGGCATCTCACATACACTTTCATAATTGAGGAGTAGATTCTGGATTCCTAAAGGCAGAGCTGAAATTAAACGATTAATAAACAGATGTCGAGTCTGTAAACGTTGGAATTCCAAATCGTTCAAATTACCACCAATGGCAAGCCTACCGGAAACTCGTGTCAAGCGATCCAGGGCTTTCGCACACGTCGGCGTGGATTATTTTGGCCCTATTTCAGTCAAAGGTGATAGTTCGGCAAAAAAAAGGTGGGTGATATTATTCACATGCTTTACGACCAGGGCCATGCACCTCGAATTAGCAGAAGACCAGTCCGCAGAAACTTTCTTGCATGCCATTCGGAGATTCGTTGCAAGACGTGGGTATCCCGAATTAATCCTAAGTGACAATGCCACTCAATTCCAGACATTCAGAAAAATTATGACACAAGCCACTATCTCCAACTTTTTAGCAAAGGGAGCAATAATTTGGAAAAATATTGTACCGAAGGCACCTTGGCAAGGAGGAATTTATGAGAGACTAATTGGGTTAACGAAAAATGCATTAAAAAGAGCCATTGGCAGGAAATTCCTAGCAGAAAAGGAATTAGTAACACTAATTGCGGAAGTCGAAGGTATACTTAATACTAGACCACTGATTTACGCCAATTTTGAGGACGGTGTCATCATACGCTCAATTGACTTTATTTCACCTAAGTCTTCACTCGAAATACCAATAAATTTTGACAATGGGCAAGATGAATATACTCCTTATCCATTAAAAACAAGGGAAAAACTTATTAAATATTGGACCAATACTCTTAACACATTAGACGTTTTTTGGAAACTGTGGAGAGATGAATACCTTATGAGTCTAAGAGAACGCACACAAAGGGAATTAGTTTCTCCTCGACAGACAGAAAACCGAAGACCACGTGAGAATGAAATCGTTTTATTAATGGAACCCGAAATACCTCGCGGTATATGGAAACTAGCAAAAATAATTAAAATTAACAGAGAACGTGATGGAAGTATCAGGAGTGCCACAATCTAATTGCCTAATGGGAAACAACTTAATCGTTCTATTAACATGCTATGCCCCATGGAAATAGATGCATCCAACGATATGGAAGAGAAATTACAAGAAAGCGAAGACCAGGAACCTATTGCGCGACGAACGAGAAGTGCCATACAAGCAAAAGTCGTATCAAACGAATGAATGTGATACTTTTTGCTCTCTCTCCCCTTGGGAGTGTCGCGAATTTATAACACGAAATTTCCACTAATGACATTATGAAGCATTCAATCCTAAGATTGTGATCTAAAGTTATATCTTTTGGATACATGTAAATTCTATTGTAATCCTCTATTGAGCGCCATAAATGATTCCCTCAATCATTTTTTCCCTCCTTTATCTGCAAATATATATATATAGATGGTCAATCTTCCAAATTCATTTAACTCTTCACTTCTTCAATTACATCCTTATCCAATTCTTCCTCGTTAAGCCACGTTCGCAGTAATGCAGTATGTAGAATGCGATGGCAATCTCTCTTATATATCCGCCCATACAAAACTTTTTACTCGTCATGAAAGAAGTTAATTATTTAGTGAGTTACTCCTCAATCTTTGCTCGCATGTTATTATCTTACCATTTTTTAATGATCACTTTTTGTCTTTTTTTCTTTTCCAAGCTTCTGCTAAAATATTTTTAATTTTAACCAGTTTCTGCTTCAGACGCTAAAGATGAGTTGAATACAGTTTTTTTTGGCTGACCTGAATTTGTTAAGGTCAGACGGAAAAACTGTGTTCAGTTCATATGCGGGATGAAGGAAAATAAAAATATCATCTAGAATGAAGTGATAACTAATATTGTTACTAGATGAAATGGGATGAAATTTTTGAAATTTTCTTCTGTTAGTGTCGCAAAAAATGTTCGACATTAACATGAAGGTTATTATTTATTGAACCTTCTACCACTTTTAATAATGTAACGGGATAGGTTTATGTTCCATGTTCTATGATTTTTGCCCATTCTATTCTTACGGAGTTTTATCTTGAACTACTTTCAGTATACATGGCTTCTGCTTTCTAATAATAAATTTTCTGTTTTTAATTAATTTTTTAATCATTCAATTTGCCATCTTCGTACTAGCATATTTTCGGCGCAAGAATTGATAGAAAAGTTTGCAATTTTTTATAATTTTTATGTTTTCCGATTCAACTTACTAACTTAACTTAAATGCATAAGTTATTTGCTTATTGTTTACTTTCCAGATCAAGAATCATCTGCCATTAAACAAGGTATAGAAACGGCATTTCAAAACCTCACGGTATATTTCTCATTATCGTTATTTAATTACATTATCAAACAACTGACCCAGAATTGGCAACTCTAAAAAGATATGATGATTAATATCTGCGAACAATTCAGATTTGAAGTTATAATGAAGTCTGATATAATCCTAAAATTGTTAGTAAAAATCTCATAAAGCAGAATCGATCTTAAATACAGGAGAATTTTTAGATGAAAAATAGCATGTTGATAATTGAGGATGTCTGCGAATTAACGCCACAGGAAGCACTGTTATCGTTGCGTAATCTACGTCATCCATCGAATAGCGGTGTTCCCTACATCATTGTTGGTCCTTTTTATGCATCTGAAACATTAATTACTTTCATCTTTTCGGAGGAGACAACTGGAAACTTACTTATGAAGTTTCCGAATTTCACTGAATTCGGTAAACCTTCAAATCTAATACTCAACAGCAAAATATTCGCAGTGTTTCAATAAAGCTTATTATTACACTGCCACTGAAAATTCACTATCCTTCACAATTTGCAAGTATTACCCATACATCTTAGTTTGATGCAATTTAGTACTTCGTATTTGAAGTGCTAAAATATCTTAAATAAATTGAACGGTCGATTACCAGAAATATGTGTATCTCGATAGTTTGTATTTGAATCTTCAACAAATACATATATACCTAACAAACACTGGAGGCGTGAATTTGGGCATCTCTTTTTGTCGCCCTTATTCTGACGGAAAATGAAATGATCTTTTGTTTCCTTACCATATCTCATTCTATCCTTGTACGGCACTAAGATGTCAAATTTATAAAAATTTAATATCCTTTTAGATGACGAAAAGTAACGAAAAGAGAACTGCAGTGCACGCATTGTTTCGAGATATACTGTAATGAAGGAGTACTGAAAATATATATCAATGCAGTACCTTTGAAAGAAATGCGCAAATGTACAGTGGAAGGATATGAAAGAACGTTTGCAGCAAAACGTAGCAGTACGACATTTTCAATCATTTGGAAATTATTTGGTACTAATGAGTTTTCGGTATTGTAAATGGATGGGATGGCTCTTTATAACCTGCCAAATTTTGATGGTGTGGTCGTAAATCTGCAGTGAATTAAAAGCAAGATTTTCAATTAGTAAATTGATGACTGAAAAAAAATTAAAATCATATGTGATTAACAGTTCAACATTATTTTTTTGTTGTAGATGATAAAACTTCAAATGCAATACGGATATACATCTTTATGAGTAATATCCACATTGCATTTGAAGCTTTATCAGCGCCAAAAATTAGTCGGAGACAAGTTAATTTTATTTGGGCACTTGAAACCTTTCATTCAGAATATCACTTTCAAGTTCGCTATTTTGTTTCTCTAATTTTTTTACAATTAAGGTATCTTACTCTCTTATTACTCTCTTATAAAACTAATGGGATTTTCAATCGAGAATTCAATTTTATCGATTTTTCATCTCATATTTTATGGGAAGATGACTAATTAAGAATTTACGACAATCTTTGTTTTGAAATGTATATTTGATAAGTTAATAGCAACACATATATCGTTATTTCAATTAAGCAGTAAAATTGTAATATCCGATATAAACTTTTTATCTTATCATTAGCCTTTATCATTTCATTAACAAATGTATTTAATGATTGAACTTATTAGATTACCAGTAACTTTTTATTTCATCATTAGTTTCTATCATTTTACTAATAAATGAATTTAATTGTTAAACGTATCATGTCAAACATATTAGATTACCAGTAATTTTTACTAGCCGCTATCTTAATTTGCAAATAAGATATTCTTTTTTTTTGCTAACAATTTGATAAAACTTTATTTTACAGTATGAATAAATGAATGGATGAATTCAAATTTCGTTTGCATATTAAAAGTAGGTGAACGGGAGGAGCCAAATGATTACGAGTATATGATAGTTGCTAATGTTGATGTATCTTTTTTTTGTTTTTTGTTTTTTTTTCATTTCATTTAATTTATCTTGAAATGAAATTTTATAAATAAATGACGAGAATTTTTAATTGCTTATTGTTAATTCGGTAGTAAATTCATATAAATTCGACGCATTTTCATGCACTAATTTCCTCAGTTAAATTTAAATTCTCCAAATCCAAAAAAAAGGACGTCTTTATAAGTTGTGTCAGTTCAAGAAATCAACAATATTTATTTCCAAAATGCCATCCTTTTTCAAATTCATCCTTTTTTTCAGTATCATGTCATTCAGTAGCTATCCTTGTTGGAAATTCTGAAACATTTTTTGCGCAGCTGAGCCGGTAACTTTTATGTTTTCTTCGCACCTGATAATATCATTTTTGAATTAATTCCTAAATAATCTTAGGTTTGAATTAAATTACTGAATTGAAATCAGCTCATTAGGTTTCACTTTTTTTGTTCTTTGGAAAATTATTTCATTCTTTTTTTGAATGTTTAATTTAAACAAAAACAGTAATTATATTTGTTTGTTGATTCAAAAGACAGATGTTCAAATGATGGGTTTTTTTTTTTTTCAGAAATATAAATGATTATCATTTGTCATTGTATTATGATAATGATATTCACATTTGTATTTGTACAATGACAGGAAGAAGATAAAAAAATAATTTACTAAATTACAGAAGAAGCTAATAAAAATATTTTGTAATTTTACAATTTTTTTAAAACGATAATTTTTAGTAAATTGAATTTTTTTTTTGATTTTTACTTCCAGAGATTGTAATTATTGTTGGGAGAAGGTCATTGGGAAGGGAATGGGATAAAGAAAGAAAAAAAGGCACAAGGGAAAAAGTATAAAGATGGGAAAAAAAGCAAATACAAATTGACAATTTAAAAAAAAGTGACTTTCATTAGCATTTATGAGCCCAATTTTTTTTTTTACTTAATTTTAGTCGAAGTATTAATTTTTGCTTTCTCTGATCGGAAAGTGATTTGTGATATTTTTTTATTCGCGATGAAATTAAGGCACATATTTGCCGGATTAAATTTGCTTTTTTGTTAGAACAAGAACCTGAAATTAAACTCACTGCAAATTTATGACAATTTTCACAACTCATTGAACGCTTCATTAATTAGATTAAATTCCTTAATGCTAGCAAATTTTAAATACAAAATGAAAAGCTAAATTCACATTGATGAATTTAGTATATAGTTGAGGCTGATTGACAAGTTAAGTGTTGAAATATTTTGCAACTAGTAAACAAATGAATTTAGTATTTGGAATTTGAAAACTCGGCTTAATTAGATTTTCATAGTCTCTCTCAGAGCTTTATTTAACCAATGGTTATTCTTTTTAATATCATATCTGCCCATATATTAAAAAAATAATGAAAGAAAGTTCTGAATTCATAGAATTATAATCGTTTTTGATAAGATTATTTTCAATGCTTCATATTAAGACAAAAAAATAAATTTTGAAACAATATTTACAATTTTTAGGAATGAATTATTGATATCCCTTGATCGAGTGGTACGCAAACTTGGTCCACAAGAACTAAACTGTGGTCCATAAGGGTAGCAAATCGCTGAATAAGGTTTTTAAGTAAACCAAACCGGTTTTTGTTAATTCATTAAAAGTTTTGATGAAAGCTTATTTTCAAATTGATAGAATCCATCATTTTTTTACCTTTCTGGTTACTGTCACAAATTAAAAAGCTAGAGTGGTCAAGGAAAGATTGGGAATCACTACTTGAAGCAGTAATATTGATGGTTTAAAAAAAAAGAGAATATACTTTGTTAGAAAGATGAAACAAAACGATGGAAAATTTTTCCACTTCATCCTTTTCTTATTTTTTTGTTTTTCGTTTTTTTGAAGTAAATTTTTACTAGCAACAGTTTAAATAGCATAAAGAGGATGGAACGGTTCGTCCAAGAATCTTGAGTGACAAGCCTTGATGAGTAAGGAAGAAATGACGGTGACAGTTGCACCATCATTCCACTGTGACTGATGCTCCAACCATTTGATGCAGGAAGCAGATGCTAGTCCGGAAGTTAAAACATTTCAAAGAAAGAAAAAAAAAGAATTTTCCGAATCATCCAATATTTTTCGTGACAAAGAAAAAGAAATATGTTGTTTGAAAATTTCTGTGGAAATATTTAAAATTTTCCACAAAACCAGTAATCCTTCATTTAAAAAAAATGAAAGACAGGTAAATTCCTTAAAAGAAAAAAGCTATTTACGGTAGCTTTCTTTATATCAATTTTTTATGCATTCTTTAAGTTAACCTTCATTGCTAGCAAGTAACTTATTCTTACTCATTCAACACTTTTCAATCTCATTAAAACTATTAAATTACTCACAGTTATTGAAATGTGATATAAAATCCCATCGTTGTATTTCAGACGTTATATTGTTGTTAGACCATTTGCAACATTTCATAACTATCACTCAAAATTTTGCATAATTTAATATGCATTCATAATGTTAATGTTCAAAATTTGCAAATTGATGTTATAATGTTCAAAATTTTGCAAATTGATGTACTCATTATGGAATTATTTTAATAATACATTTCATTAGAGCTTAGAAGTATGTAAACAAATTTTATCAAATACTTTACATCTGTATATTACTACTACCAGATACTGATTATTTGGGAAAATTACTGTCATCGATTATCCACACTATTCGTTTTCACAAAATTGAATTTGATCAAAATAAATAGATTTAAATTTACTCTTTATAAAAATAGAACTGCATGAAAATGATGGCAAAAAGAAACTTCGCCTTTTTCTCTATGTCAAACAGCAGAAAAAAGAACATAGCGCAGATATTTTTATTTTATAAATTAAATTGGAAAAATTTCTTTCTTATAGTTAAAATATTATCATTTTTTCAATTAAGAAAAAAAATGCTTAACTAGATTAAATTAAATAGATTCTAACAAAAAAAAACATCCATTTTTCACTTTTTGAAGTTTCTTTTTTTTTTCAATATTGTTTTTCTGTTGATTCCTTCCAATAATATCCACATTTCATTCGTTGCATCATTTATTGAACTTTTAAATTCCAATCAATTAATGATAATGGCGATAATGATGATAGCCCAATTGAGTTTGAAATATATTTTCACTTACATTTTAATTTTGATTTATATTTCCAATATAAAATTTTGATTTATGTTTTTTAATATGATAAATTTAAGTGTCGAGGATTTTTCCACTGTTTCTCGTTGAATATAACAGAAAATAGTTATCAAGATAATGATAATGATAATGAATTGAATGATGATGATTAATAATAATAACAATAGTAATAATAATAATAATAATAATTAGTGATAAAATCATGATGGTAATAGGAATACATTGCATAGACTGACTAAGTTATTTAGTGATCCATTAACGAGTATATTATTATATAGTTTATGCGCAACTGCTCACCTGTGAATGACCGCTTGACCTGATCGACCCTTCAACTCTTTCTTATTTTTCCCTCGGCTATTCGCATTAACGATTGGCAATATTACTACTATTGCTACTACTTCCATTGCTACCATTTACTATTAGTGCTAATACAAATGCTATTACTACTACTACTACTACTATTATTACTACTGCTACTACTACTACCATTACCTGGATACATAATGGATTCTCGTTGTGTATTTCATTAGCTAAAGTCCTATAACCTAAGTGCCCACTTTACCTTGTCCATTTCCTTTTCTTCCACCTCTTCCTTTATCTCTCTATCTTTTTTCACTCCTCCTCACCTCAATACCAATAAAATCACTTCAAATTATAAAACGTCCGCATGGCGAGGAAAAAGCTCAGTTGAGAAGGACAAACAACAAACAATATACAGTGTAACTCTCAGGGGAAATGACACACACACACACACACACACACACACACACACCACACACCACACACACACACACCACACACACACACACACACACACACACACACACACATACACATATGACGGGATGTCTTGACAAAGTCCTCTTTTCTACGATCACGGAAGTGCGTCTGCCTGTCAGCCTCTCGCAAACTTCCTCATCTCATCTTAAATTCTCATTTTTCATTTATACCATCATCATTATCAATCATCATCATCATTATCATTGCTATTACCATCGTTATCATCGTTATCATCATTATTACTACTGCTACACTAACATTATTTAAATACCACCAGCCAAACCAATAGGCAGGCAATAAATCATTTTTATACAAATGGCTTTTTCACACTATTTATCATCAAAAAACTATAGATGAGGTTTATTTTAATATGTCTGCCTTATTAAGTATAGCTTTCTTACGTTAGCATCTTTTGCAATCGCTTTTTCCGTCTTTTTTTTTTGATTTTTAAATTTATCAATTTTAAATTTTCATTTCATCATTGGAAGGATATTAATTAACCAGTCATAATGTTGATTTTTCTACCTTTCAATATTAATGAATAATAAATAATAATGCAATAAATAGTAATGAATAATAAATGCAATACATCGTGTCCAAACTGTCCAAACATTTTTTTTTTTCATCATCATCATCTTACACTTATTTCAACAAATAATTTAATACATAACAGTTGTATATGATACTTCTCTCTTTTGCTATTGCTAACAAAAAAAAAAAGAGAATTACAATTAATCAGTTAGTCTTTTATTATTTTACCTAAGCAATTTTTAAGTGATTGAACATCTTTTAAATAATTTAGAAATTGTTTATCACATTATTTCAGCGTTTAAAATAATTAATTATATTTAAATTCTGCAAAAAAAAAAATCAATCTTTCCGTTTCCTAAATTTATCAGTTTTAAATATCCATTGCATCATTGAAGGGATACTTAACATAACTATCTTCTAATACCTCCCATCTACTAATATTATATTAATTAACTGTAACGATGGTTTTTTTTTTAATTTACAAAATTATCCCATACATTAATCATTTCAAAAGGATTATTAATAGTACATCCGAAATAATTTATATTTTTAACATAATGAATTCAATTAAATATTTTTGTTTAATTTGATGTTTGTTTTCTTCATTCAAATGTTGTACGAACTATTTTTAATTATCGAATTAAAAAAAAAGATTGTAATATAAACAATTGTTGGAAAAATGTTCAAGCAATATTTTACTTTCTTTGATTTATAACTTTTCAGTGAGATGATGGCTGAAATCATTGTTTACTTAATGAATGAGGCATGTATATTGCAGTGTCATCAATGATTAAATGCAGTTGTTATCAGCATGCTGTAAATTAATTATCAGCAAAAGGACAAATTTGATAAAAAAAGATTATGGAACTGTTGTTGACTGATTTTCCTACATCATAAAATTGTTAAAAATAATCATAAAAATAATTTAAATAACATAATATAAAAGTACAATTGTTAAAAATAATTGTAGTAGTAATAACAAACAGCAATAATCTAACAATAAATCATTATAATAAGTAAAATTTTAAAATTAATAAAAATTAACAATTCATTATGATTGATTAAAAAATGATAATAAATAATAATTACAAAGTATAAGTGCAGATCGGATTTGATCTGAATTACGATATGAAATTAAATCTGAGATAATTCTTTCATATTTAAATATTTAAATATCAGTTGAACTACTGATAGTTACAAATTTGCTTTAAAATCATTTACCATTATTTATATCAACATTTAAATCATTTGCACTATTTACATCAACAATCATTAATTAGTGAATAATGTAATTAACGGAATTTAATGATTACTTCATGGTGATTAATGATTTCATCAATGTGTGTGTATATGTGTCTGTGTATCTATGTGTATGTAAGTGAAAGTGGCATATGGTTGAAAAATGACGCTTATAATAGAGAAAAATAAAGAAGAAGGAGATAATATTGGAAGTTCTCGTTTGAATCATTTACAGGTAGGTGTGTGAGTAAGGAATGTTTTTGAGGTATATAGTAACGAATAATTAGATATGCAATTAACATCCAGAACACTTCTTGAGTAGGCCATTTTATGGATAATACCCTATAGAATGATGGATAACTATGCATAGGATCCATTCTTAACTCTCGGGAAACAAGAGGATCAACAAATGGCCTAAGAGACAAAAATATACTCACGTACACCTACGCAGACACAGACACGGACACAGACACGGACACACACACGGACACACGGACACACACACACACACACACACACACAACACACACACACACACACACACACACACACACACATACACACATACACACACACACACATACAACATATACACGCAAGTATATGAAATGAAAAGGCATTTTTCTCGTTGCCCTATAGGTTGGGAATTTAAAATAAAAAAAATTTTTTTTCATTTCGAAAGAGAGAATATCGAAATTTATTCTCGTTCTCCGAAAATTAATTGTTTTTGTGTAACATTCACAAATTATTACCCTCCAGAATGTTTTATGAGACATTTTTGATCGTGTTGATTTTTACCTTACCTTTTTTTTGCCCTTTCCTTTCTTTCCTTCCTTGCCTTCCTTCCTTCCTTTTCTTCCTTTCTCATCATCCTCATTTTCCTCCTTACTTTCCTCTACTTTTTTCTGTTTTTATCTTCCTCAATAAGGATGATATCATTTGGATAGGATAATTTTGCGGAAATGCAAAATTTTACTTAATTAATTATCCAAATTAAGCAATAAATTTCAATCTATTAAATGAACTATTTTTAATTAGCATTGAATAATTATTAGCAATATGCTTAATTACTCATTCACCTTTGCATATATTTACTTGTAATGATTATTCACAAAAAAGCAATCTATTACAAAATAGAATAAGAAGATAATTGAATGATAAATGATAAGTAAATTTTGGACTGAAATGCAAAATGTGAATTTAATCTCACTTTTATGGATTTTTATGAAATGTACCATTATTTGAGTGAAATATGCCTGTCAATCAAAATGCCATCCAAAATTTGCATTTCATTGAAATTTGAAACAGACAGCAAATCTCATTATGAAATCAAAACCAAAATGTTTCATTTACAACCAAGCTTTCATTGGCTAAATATTAGCATTCTCTGTCAATATATAAGTATTTGTAAATACACACATATTCTAACGAATACTCGGAAGGAATTTGGTAGAGGATGAAAAATTTTGTCTTTTTTCGCTAAAAAAATTATGAATTAAAAGGAAATTTGAAGTTTTCCTATTTTAAAACATAGAGCTAAAATTTGTAAAATATCTGTAAAGAAGTTTTTTTATTACGGGAAATAGCTGAAGTTTTTTTTGAGCATAATATGACATTTCGATTAAATTTGAACCAAAGATTTGATTCCAATTTATCGTCTTTTTTTTGTGCGGCATAAAAAAAAAAGAAAAAGAAAACGAATTTTTGTCAAAAATTACCAACTATAACAGTCCTTCTATTTAAAAAGGCACAAAAACTAAGAACGACAGTGTCAGCGAGATTGATTTGAAAAGAAACGTTTCGGATGAACAAATCAAAAGCTTTTGTGGGAAAAATAAATATAATAAATTTTCGATTGAAGAGAAATTTTGAAGTCTCAATAATTATCTGGATTTGTTTAATAATTTCGAATTAATCAATTAATCAGTCACTGAATCGATTTTGATTTATCTTTAATATGGTATATCCTTTTTAATCGTTCTCGAACAATGTAAAAAAATAATTATCAATACAGAAGCATTGAAAATGCTAAATAATCACTGGTAACTGAGATTTTCATCGATGAAGTATTTCATTTAACCTTTGGAGTCTTATATCATTAAATGATGATTGTTGCCAGATTTACGGTGAAAAAAAAAGGCAGTATCTGGAACGAAGCGGGAGAAAAAATGACAGGAGAAAGTTGGAGGTAGTGATGACCGTCATATTTAAATGCTCCTACACAACAGCTGTTTTGTGTCCTCGATGAGATGACAACGGAACGGATATGAAGGACTTGGAAGAGCGAGAAAAGGTGGAACGGAATAGATGGTAGGCGGGATAGGAAGAGGCTAATAAAGTCGGGCGGAGAATTGAAGTGTGCACACAGGAGCGAAATAGATTTATTGCTCGGGCAATAAATTATATTTTTGCAGGAGGGTAGCGGTAAAATTGTTGTGGCGAATGAAGTATTGTTTGTCGAGTATTACTGCTACAACAACAGCAACAACAACAGCAACAACAGCAGCAACAACAACTGCTACTGATATTGCTACTGCTACTACTTCTGATGCTACTACTACGATTACAGCAACAATTTATATTGCTCCATTTCATGTATCATCATCATCTTTTTCATCATTTTTTATTGTCTTACCGCTTATTACTACAATTCTTCTAATTTTTCCGGAAATAGCTCATTCAACAGCAACAGTTACCGAACATCGATGTTAGTTTTTGTACCATACCAGACTTAATTTCGTTTTTTAAAGCTATTACTAATTGTATATTACTAATTTCATTTCTTCTTCCTTCTCGTTTTTTTTTTTAATTCAGTTTTATTTTTGTCATTTTATCAAATGAAAATTGCTCAGTATTATTGCTTTAATGAGCATATGTTTATGAATGTTACATTAATTTTAGATTGATTAAAATGAAATATGAAGGAAAATTTTAATTTTGTAAATAATATTTTACTTTGATTGGAATTTTTTTAAGATGGAAATTTAAAGTTAATAAAATTGGGACTATTAAATAGACGAAATTTGTTATCAGTTATCCATGGAAATTTGGTTCACAATTATGTTGATAGAAAAAGGAAAGGATTAAACTGTAGTTAAAAAACGGAGAGATGGTAATACAAAACACAGTGTTATAAGTGTTAAATTGGTTAAATAATGTATTTTTTGATTTAATTAATTCCCAATTTGTTAATTATGATAGTTTCTAATTAAAAATGTTACTCGAAAGCTTCAAATTAGCTGTTCCCACAGTACTGCTAAGCTACTTTTCAGTCTTATTCCGTTTTTATCCATTATCCATCATTAACTGGTGAAATGTTCTAGATTCATTTGATGATGAAGTATTCCAGATTCGTTTTTGTATAAAATGACAAATATATGTATATCTGTTTTTAAAAAAACCGCTAAACAACTGATCACTTACAGTGTTTTCTAAACCATCCTGAGATTTTGTGATTTCTCTTCAAAAGAAAATACCAAGGGCAATGTCTGAAAACTTAGAATACTAACATATTTTGGTAGTATTATAATTTTAAACATAATTGGTTAATTAGTTTTTGCATTCAAATTTCATGGCAATCATTAAAACATTTGGATATTATGAATATTTAATTGTGCCAATTAAAAAAGGAAAAAAAGTGAAAAATTCCATTAAGCTATTATATTTTTTTTTTTTTTTTAGCAAATGCTAGTAGACACATGCTTCGATACAAATAATGCAACATATTTCCTTTTTAAATTTTTTTTCATCAGGCCGAAAATTTCCTCCTCTGATGATGTTTTTGTTTGATACGGACAGACAATGTTCGAATGTCTAAAATTGAAAAAGCAGTAATTTTCGAAATTTTTTTTTCAAATTTTTCAATGAAATTAAATGATATAAGGAAGCGAATGATGATGATGATTACAACTGGATAATCCTGAATTGGTTTCTGTAAATCTTTTTTCCTTTCGTTTTCTCTCTTTTTTTTGAAATTTACCGACAAGTGATGAGGAATACGTATGGTTTCAAAAATGCTAAAATTCGTTTTCCAACGTTGAATTTGCATAAAATTTTCAAGTTAGTGAGGAATAGCTAATTTAATTTTTTCTTTGTTTCAAAGAAATCTTCATTAAATTACTTTGATTAAAGGGCATTTTAAATGACACAATAGCCAGAATGTTCCAAAAATGGATTTTGTTTTTTTCTGAATTAATATAAAATTTGATAATTTGGCAACAAAAAAAAGAAAAGGAAACTGTTTCTTTCTTTCTTTCACCAACAATTTAACATATGGGAATGTGAAATTATGAAGATGGTTTTTTTGTTGTTGTTGCAAACCGCTAATTCTTTTGTACTATACCGCCTCATTGAAATAATTTGTGAAAAAAAAAGAATTTGGGAGGAGGAGGAAAAAGAGGAAATAAATTTTTGTATTTTATGTCAAATTCAAGTTAGTATACTAGAAAAGAAGATAGAGAGAGGAGAAAGAGAAAGAGAACTATTAGTGAATTAATGAGTACTAAAATAAGGTTAATAAATTCAGCTATTTTAAAATTCAAAAATGAAAAATTATAGAAATTAAAAATCTTCACAATTTCATCCAGATATTCATATTATTCAAATTTTTGCATGGTCAATGTGCGCATTAATAGACTGATTGCTATACAATTCTGATAGATTCATTCATACATTTCAAATTATTAATCAAATGAAAAAAAGAAAGGAAAAAGTGCTTATTTTATTGCTATAATCAATTTTATTTAATTTTCTGTGTAATTTATATCGCATAGATTTATTTGTAATTTTTCTCATTTTGCTATTTTCTATAATTTTTTTACAAAAAAGTTGTCACTTATTGATAACCATATTAATTAACAGATTTTTAATGATTATTATCAAATTTTTATAAATATAAAACAATTGCTTTAATTTATTTCGTTGTGTCACTTTTTCCTTTTTATTTTTTATTTTAAACAAAATGCATTTCATGTATTACTACTCACTAATTTTACAACCACTACCGGTTTCAGTTGATAATTATTCAATGCTAACGGTATTGTTAATTGGTGTGAATTTCATCCTAATGAGAAAGACAGAGAGAGAGAGAGAGAATGATGGATGTGGAAACTTTGAGAGTTCTTTTAACAATAAGAATAAACAAATAGGATGAATTTGAAAAATATGATAAAATAAAATGGAAAAAATATAGTGCAATGTACATAAGCTTTCTTTCTTTCTTTGTTTTTTTTTTCTCTCTCTCTCTTTCTTTCGTTCTTTTTCATTCTAAAATTAGATAATATTGACATTTTAATCATACTTGCTTGATATGAATGAAGCTTATATGGTTGAGACGAAGTTATTGGTGGACAAGCAAAAAAGGAGGAATTTAAAAATGACAGATTGAAATAGGCTCTTTTACAGCTTCCTTAGTTAGCCATTTGTTTTGTTGTTCTTTCTTCATACAAGCAATGCTCAAATTGGCCATTTACTGGTAATTTAACTATTCCAAAAGATCATTCACTCTGATAGTGTCATTATAATTTTGATTCTTTCATTTGATGAACTGACTTCTTCATATGATTCATTTCTTTTACCTCCTTTTGCTGTCCTTTCTCTTTTTCCGGCTCTTGATTTCTCCGATGTCCCCCAAACAGCTTGTGTTCTTAAATATCACAAGAAGAAAGAGGCTGCAAAGATTGACATGTCCGCAAAATTATTGCCCCCTCAAAACGTCACACTACTTTACATTAAAACATTAAAATACGGAACGAAAATGGAATGAAAAAGGGAGAGGTAAGGAGAGAAAGAGAGAATAGAGTAATATTTGAAAAAAAAAAAAAAAAAATTGAAGTATTAGAAGAATTTCTAAAAAAAGAAAGAAACAAGTTTGGGTTTTGAGAAAAGAAGATGCAAACAACTACGATAATTCGTATTGTTTCATCAATAAAACAGCATACTATATTTTAAAGTTGAAAAGATCAAATGTTTATTTTTTCTCTTTTTTTGGGTCAATATTTTATACTCACTTATAGCTTGTCCTTTCTCTTTATCTTTCATATCTACTCTTTTAATTTAACAAAATTTATATATTGAATAAAACTATTCTTAATTGATATGCGTTATAAAAAATAAATCCTGAAATTCAACTTTAAAAAAACGAAACATTTAAGATTGTTGTAAGTTTCGGTTTTATTTTTCATATTCAATTTCTTTGCAAGTTATTATGCTAAAACTGCATCAACTGTTTTTTTCTTTTTTTTTTTTGATTGATGAACTTTTATAATACACAGTTTGCTAATCTAAATATTGTTCATTTTATTTTCTCATTTCAAGTTTTCAATAATTCCAATAAAAAAATACTTTTTTTGATTTTTTTAGCACCACCGGATTTATCGGTACCATCACAAACAGAATTTCATGTTCCAGTTGGAACGAAACAATTTAGACTAATTTGTCCGGTTAAAGAGAAAAACGATGACCTTTTAATGATTCAGTGGAAGAAAAATGACGAACCAGTAAGTTCATCTAGATTTTTTTTCGTTTTTTTTGTTTTTTATTTCTTATTTTTTCCATTTTGTTCAAAATATCTTAGGAATTGTTTTTGAAAATTTTCCAAATATATGAGAAAAATTTCAATATTAAAGTGTCTGATCAAATATCCCTTTAAAAAACCTCCTCTCCTTCTTTGTTGTCTTGGTATTTTTCCTGTAATAAATGGTGCTACTAACAATTAGTTGAAAAGATTAATTAAGCCACTTTGTGTCGGTAAATTTCAAACATTGTACTTATCGAATAATGTAAATTTTTGAAAAAAGAGAAAATTGATAATTATCTGCATTGAAGCAGTTATAGGAGAATGAAATATATCAGACGAAAAGCTAATTCCTTCTTTATTACTTAATGAAAACTGCAAAATTCTTGTTATCATAACTTTCATTAATCTTTTTTATACTAAAATTACAAAACTATACCTCATTAATTATTTTACTTTTAATACTTAAAATTTAATATAACTTTTATCTTCTTCTGTAACGAAGTATTGATAACGTAGCAAATGATAAGTTGAATTTTTTTATGAAACAATTTTCGAGTGTTTCTACACCTAATATTGTGAGCGTATTTGATTGAAGTGGATAATACATCCAAATTATTATCAGCCATTCTCTTAGCTGTTAAAATGGATATGTATATTAAATTTCAAATATTAGAAGTAATTAATGATTAGTTATAAAAAGCATTGATGAAATATTATGTTAACAAGAACTTTACAGTTTTAATAAAATAATAAAGAAGGAAATTAATTGTTCATTGGAAGAAGGAAACTTTTTACTTTTAATTTTTACTTCCACTTCCTCCTGCTCTTTTCTCATTCTTTTAAGCTTTATCGCTTCATATCTCATTTGCTCAAGAACAAATTCACATATACATGTTTATATGCATTTATCACTTCAATCAATTTATCACTACTGCAGTAAGACCTATATAAATTTAAAAAATATATTTAAAAAAAAAAAGCTAATTTTTAAAAAACATAACAAAAAAAAGGTAAGTTAAGGATTTTAATATTTCCAACAGCTTGACAAAATTTTTAACCAAAATGAAAAAAAATCAATTTCTTTTATGTTGAATGATTAACACTGTTATGAGATAATTGGTTGTATAAGTGTTATCATCAGGTAATTAAAATGAAAAGAAGTAAAATACGAGTTACGAAAAAAGTAAAAATTAGTAAAAGTTATGAAAACCAAATGTGAAATATCTAGATCGGTTTATTTAGCATGCCTTAATTTTTGCAAAAAGAAAAAAGAAGGAAGAAAGAAAAGCAAAAGTTATTGTTTCAAGTAGGAAGTAAAAATTTATAATCTAAAAAAGTAAATTTTACTCGATGACCAAATTTTTTCTTTTTATCATTGAAATATAGTTTCAAATTGCACTTACTTCGGCGATTTTAACTATCGCCAGAAATTAAATAATATAATATTTATTTATTTGGTATTTGGTTCTTGGATCTTCTGATTATTTTTTAAATTTGTGAAAAGCGCGAATGAAAAATGCTATACTACCAATTTTAAGACCATTAAAAAGGACGACACGATAAAAAGGGGTCACTACTTTATAGGAATAATAAGCTTAGATGTTTTACAGAAATACTAAGCGCAAAACCCTCATGCTTATTGAGCGCTATGAACTAAATCTATAAAATAACAACTAAATCTATAAAAAAACATTAACATGAAAACGTTTTACTAAGTGATTTCACTGAATACTGTTTATCTTGGCATAATTTAAAGAAAAGTACTGCGGTCAACGTAAAAAAAAAATTTGAATTAAAAAAAAAATTTAAAATTTAAACAATGGTCATTCGTTGGAAAATGCCTTAATTAATGCGAAAATTTCTTACATTCCTGAAGATCGGATTCGATTTCAACAATCGCTTCAAATTAGCTCGATCAGATCGTGAGCTAAAAATTCGTAATCCTCAATTATTCGATGGTGGAATATATCAATGCCAAGTGGTTAATGGATTTGGACATCGGGAATTGAATTTTACCGTAACTTTTTATGATCCAGCAGTGGAGAATGAAGAAAATACTGACAGCACACTTACACTAACGACTGATGGTAATTTATTTTAATTACTCGTTTGGATTGAGTTCAAATGTTTTGGTGATATTTTCAAACGATAATTTGAGAATGTGAGTTATACGAGCAAATTGCTACAAGTTGATGCATAATTAGCTTTTGTTTATAACTTCTAGAAGAATAAAAAAATATGTTTCAAATTGAGAGATGAATAAAGAATGAGAAAATGTGTAGATAATGAAGCGTTATAAACGAAACGGTAATTGAGAGCTATTGCCTTGAATGGACAGTAATGATTGTTGCACTTAATAAATGGAAGTATTTCTAAATTGATCAAAATATAAAATTGTTGAGAGTTTCGATATTTAAAATTTAAAAAGATTCTATGAAATCATTTGATAAAATTTATATGGCATCAAAAAAAATAAATTGAAACTATAGTTGTTCAATGAAATGGAAAAGATTACTGAAACTTTTCAGAAAGAACAAGTTTCTGTTTTCTTTAATAAAAATTTTATTTAGCGTAAAAATATTTCAAAAATTTTTTAAATTTTACACAGTAAAACAAAAATATTCTGTTAATTTTCATCTATTTCAATCATTTTCAATCTTTATATATTTTTATTCAAATTATGTTATTAAATGCGACAAATACGATTTTGGAAAAATTTTTATCTGCAATTTTAAGAAGTTAAATTATGTTTAGTTATTGATGTGAAGCAATATTTTATAGCATCGCCACCAGTGTGGAAGAATGAAACAGAAATGCGAAATTGGATGATGAATCCAGTGAGAACAACAATTGGTGGGGCTTTATTGCTAAAATGTCCTGCAAAAGGTAACCCATTGCCATACATTACTTGGCAACGAGATGACAAGGCATTAGAACGAGGTATTAATATGGAAATAATAATTACTAATATTATCATTTATCGTTATCATTTTTTAAATTTTCATTATTAACTACTTTTCGGAATTACAAAAACGAAGAAAAAAATCATAATTATTTAGGAATCAAGTAATGTTGATAACAGTTTTGAAAAATTTTCAAAATTTCAGAAATTACTTATCATTCATCCTCGGCAATACTTTACTTAAGCGATGTACAACCTACCGAAGGAGGTAAATATGTATGTAAAGTAGCAAATAAACACGGTAGCATCGAAGCAGCATTTCACGTTTACGTGGAAAATTTCTTCGAAGGCTTAGATGGTGAAAGTTGGTCTGTTGATCAAACAAATGCACAACTTTATCCAATCATTGATGAACCTTTCAACAATACTGTTCGAATTGGTCGAACTGCTCAATTTCAGTGTAAAGTAAAAAATCAACAGCAACCGCTTATTAAGGTATCATTATTTTAACGTTCAATGATTAACATAGTTAGATTGATATTTTCAACAATTAATTTATTAATATCATTTTAACATTGCTAAGATTCAACAATGATATTGAAATTGACGCTGGGTTAGATTCTACTGTTAGAAGTTCAAGTGATAGTAACATCAATATATTATCATATACAATTAATAATTAACTTAAAATTAATGCTAATGTTGGGAAAAAAAGATGGACCACTTTAAAAACTATCAATGAAACAAATCATTTAATGATCTGAAATGTTTATTTGTGCTGAAATAAAAATGATCTGTTACTCTGAAACTACAACAGAACATATCACATTTAGTTAAATAATGAGTTTATTATTTTATATTTTAGTGGTTGAAGCGAGTGGATGATCCGAACGCAATTCGTCAAACAAATGCAAACGCAACACTAATCCACGCAAATAACATGCACCTTCTACTGTTGGAAAAACCGGAAACAAGTGCTGAGTTATCAGATGGCATCAGCCTAAATAGGCTTATCATTCCAAACGTACGATATGAACATTCTGGGACGTATCTTTGTGTGGTAACAAATGCTCATGGTGATATCGCTTATCGATCAGCATATCTGCATGTTGTTGCACGTTAGTTTTTTTAGCAATTCCTTCATATTTTTCAATAGAAAATTTGCAAGACATTTTAAGGGATCGAAAGATTTGTTGTTCTTCCATTGTTAACACTGTTAATACAGCCGTTGTAAATTATAAAAGAAAAAAAAGCCAGCTAGCCCAGTGATTACTTACAATGCATCACAATGAATAAATTATTTTTCAGGAACAGATCATGGAGTATTATCGAATCTTTACTTTTATAGTGGCTTATTGGTGCTAATTGTTGTGTTTACATTAATAACTTATGCTGTTCATTTCTTGCGGAAGAATCATGTTGCTAAAAATAGTGAATCTAGGCAGGGTATCACAAGCACTCGCTATTCATTTTCATTAAGGCCTCCACCTCCCACTCTTCCACCTCCAAAAGCTCCAGCATTACCTTCTGAACGGCAGCAACTTATGCCAAACAATCAGCTTTGCGATCGCTATCTGATCAATTCAACAGCAAAAAAATACTATCCAGAATTTGCTACTCCAGATAAAAAGTTGCAAAAGTAAGTTATTTTGTTATTCACTTTTTTTGCTTGGTGTCAAGTTATTTTAATATTCGGTTTATTTGGATTAAAGTAAAGTAAAATTGATTGATTTACTTATAAAATTCCTTAGAAATTAGCACAACCTAAAAATATAGCACTATATGTTTGAGATAATGAGGGAATTGGAAAAATCTTAGTAGCTAAATATGAAAAAGACACTAAAATTTGGAATTTTAAAATCTAAAAAAAATCAAATAGAAAAACCTTTTTTATTTTCAGGATGATAGTTGAATGTGGTACACGTCCAACACCTATTAGACGCACGAATGGTGGTGATACTAAATATCATTTTAAAGATGATTACATAACTTCATCCAAATGGTTGCATACCAAAGGTGATAATATTGAAGTTGAGATGGACCAAAATTTGTTAAAAAACTTTTCCATATATTCCCATAATCCGATATCAATACATGGTCGAATTGATAATCTTGATCAACCACAACAACAGCAACAACAGCAACAACAACAACAACAACAGCAACAACAGCAACAACAACAACAACAGCAACAACAACAACAACAACAACAACAACAACAACAACAACAACAACAACAACAACAGCAACAGCAACAGCAGCAACAAAAATCTTATCTTAGCACTGTTAATGCACAAAAAAGGTAATTCATCCATTTATTGATAGGCATAATTTTATAAAATATTTCATATGTATATGATTAAGTATTTCTTAACTGTGAACATGCTTAATCGGGATATTTTTCATTTTTTCTGTTATATTTATTTATTTTTGTTACTAAATCAATGCTCTGATAATCATTATGATAATTTTTAATAGTATATCAATTAGTTACCGATAATTTACGCAAAATTTTAAGGGAACATTATTTTTTTTTCCGAATTTCGATATCATAAATTTTGTTAGATTATTCATTTATATATATATATAAAAAAAAGATTTTCTAGGAATATTGTAGCATTTTACAATGAATAGGCGGGAACTAGTTCTGCATACATATATATTTTCTTTTTCTTTTTTTAAATTTTTATTTGTAATTATATAACAAATTAATTTTAAAATTGAAAATTGATTTTGATTTTATTAATTAGTTATAATTTATATTTTGGTTATGTTTTTTAATTATGTTTCAGTTACTAATTTTTTTTTAGTTATTTTTAAAGTAAGTTTAAGAAGAAAATCATTCAAAATTAGCATCCGGAATTGTCTTTTGTTTTTCCTAGCAAAAAAAAAGTTTTTTTTTGATTTATTTAAATTTTTATCATTAAAGAAAAAACGTTTGATATTAATGGATGATCAAATTTGTTGCTATGATTGATCATTCTCAACAATAAAATTCACCTTTTTATCAATTAATTAAATCATTCCATTTTTGTTGAATTTTAGCTTAGGTCATAAACTATTCATTGAAAAAACGCTTGAGTTTTTTTTTTTTTTTTTCAAATGCTTATGTTCACAATGGGAAATTCATGTAAAGCCGAATAATTATAATTATTTTGACTTGATGATGAGCTTCGTGTTATTTCTTTCTTTTTTCTCTATCTTTTCTCTCTCCTTTCCCGTCTCTTGAATGCATCATTTATAATGCTATAAATATTTGATTTATCCTGAATATATGCATTAATAATTAAAATTAAATGTAACGTTACTGTGAAATTGCAATTTCAATTTGCAATATTTATTTGCATCTTATTAGAAATACAAACGGTAAATGAATTAAAAAGTATGCATTTCACCTTTTTGGTTGCTCTTTTTTCGAGCTGTTTTTCTCGCTAAAATTTTTAAAATCCTATTCGAGAGAACAAGAGAAAGATTTGTGGAATTTGGCTGATTTAAGATTTCAAAATAAATAAATCCATCCAAAAAAAGCTTCGCCCTTTTATCAAATTAGCTTTTATCTGCTCATTCTTTTTTGGTTTTTTCGCGTACTTTCAAGTCTTAACTAATTTTCGTAAAATGTGAGTAAAAACAGGTTAAAAAATTGCCGAAAAGTTCTTAAATAACTAAAATATTAAGTAAATTTAAACATTTTTGAAAATGTTTGGCAATACTTCATCGTTTCATATCTTTTAGAATTAAATGAGATTTAAAAAAAAAGAATACTTACAAATTTCCCTCTTCAACAGATTACATTTTATCTTATTCATTTTTACTTCATTCCTACTGTTAAATTTTTTCCCTGAAATATGAAATATTTTTCAAAAGCAATGAGCTTATGATGATTGCCTTCCTATTCAAAGAAAATTCTGATTTTTTGGCCAAAAAATCCACTTATTCTCTGAATACATTTAAAGTTTTTGCTTTCAGAGCTTACCAATGTTCTTGAACTGACAAAAGAAAAAATTTCTTTCTTCAGTCCTTCTTCTACATTGAACACTTCTTCATTCTTCTTTCGCCAAAAATTCAAAAAAAAAACTTGTATTTAATTCTTTTTTTTGGATGGAATAATTCAAAAATTATTTCGCTTATTCAATTCACTCATCTTTTAGTATGAAAAAACAAAATTAAGTGCAATTTTTGCAATGATTGATAGTTTAATGGTAAATCATCATCAATCAAAATTGAATATACCAAATAATATTTCATCCAAAGGATGGAAAAACGAAAAACTTTAGAAGACAAAAATACATGTTGAAATTTAGTTTATCGAATAAAAAAAGTGCTATTTTCCTGTTTGAAGCGCTTTATTTGTGTCATTATTGTTTTTTCGATTTATTTGAAATGAAATATTTACGAGTAATGCCGTTGCATATTTTTTTTGCGTTTTCAATGTGTTCTGTTTTTTCTTCATATTTAATTATCTGTTGTAAACTTGGTATAAAAAAAACAAAGAATAAAATATAGCTTCAGACATTTAGCAAAGGAAAAAAGTTTATAGGTGTATCAGAGATAAGAAGAGAAATAAAGACAGAAATTAAATGAAAAATTTAAAAATGGGGAAAAATATTTGGTAGCATTGTTGCTTGCTTATCTTTATCCTCTACTATCCAGTGTTATTATTAAATCATGCAAGAGTAATTTTACATATAGCATAAAGTATGCTAAACTTTCGAAGTGTTTTTCAGCTACAGAAATACAGGAAGATAAATATGATGAAAGACGTACGTTAGTTCATACCTGACTTACGAGTAATTGTTATATTTTCCATTATATGCTAAAATATCAGGATGAATGAGCTTATTAAAAGATTATCATGAAATATGGGATTGCAGCGATGATAAAAAAAAAAAAAAAAAAACGCGATAAAATTCAAATTTTCAAAGTTCCTCTGGTTCCGTAAACTCATATACCATGTCGGAATCCAAAAAATAACTCTTCCAAGAATCATAATCCATTAAAGTTGTCCTGAGAATCATTAACGTTAACTATGGTATTATTTTGATTGAAACACTTCGTAATACCGAGATTTCTTGAATGGCTATCCTAAATGATTCCGAAAATACCTAAATGAAGTTTATTTATTACAAATTTTCTTAAATTCTTGTTAAAATATAAAAAAACGTACGGTCTATGGCAAAAAGAAAAAAAAAAACATTTTATTATGCATACACAATTTATAAAATTTTCTCAAATTAATCAAAACTTTATCTCTTTCATCATTGATAGCATTCATTTTTTCATGTTCAATTTGCTCAATGAAGTTCTTTCAGATCCGTGATCATTTGTGTGTATTCGATGAACTGGCTTAGTTTTATTATATAACCGTATAATCCAACAAAAAAAAAAAAAAAAAAAAAAAAAGAATAACAGTTTGTAACCAACCTTTTAGCTGTTATTTAAGTAATTTGAATTTCACAAGCCATTGGCGATCATTTATCCCACATCTAATAGCCCATTTTCATATCAATTCACAAATTTCATATATTACATACAAACAGTATAATACATATAGCCAATATTACATCAATTCTACTTTATTATTTCAAAGCAGAAATTTTTCTTTTTTCATCAAAAATTACGTTCTGGCAGAAGAGAAAGGAGATCCTCTTAAGCAAATCGTATCTTATTGTTGAAACAATTAAGTTCATAGTTTAATATTTGCAAAAATTCATAAACGCTTGGATTTAACTTATTTTTTCAGACTATATTATGGAATATTTGTCGGTGTTAACCGCATTTTTAGATTTTTTTTAATAA
Organism: Mansonella perstans; assembly: GCA_037074765.1. Lineage (NCBI taxonomy): Eukaryota > Metazoa > Nematoda > Chromadorea > Rhabditida > Onchocercidae > Mansonella > Mansonella perstans. The sequence continues at coordinate 97,554 of JBAMDO010000206.1, forward strand.
CATCATTTAGGTCGTTCATTTTAGCACTTTGTTCTTTCTTAAGGCTTAGTTTTCAGCAGTGCCTAACAAATATGGACGAAACCATACATAGATACACACACACACACACAATACATACATATATCCCTCCAAATTAGTCTAATTTTATTCTCATTCTTGTATTCCTTTCCTCCTTCCTCTCCTTCTCTTCCGCTTTTTTCTCCTCCTTTTGTTTTCGAAAAACGAACTTCTGGATCGGATTTTCATTTAAATCTTTTTTAATTAATTGAATATTTATCGCCTATTTTTTTTTTTTTTTAATATGATTCCTGACTTAATTAGCAAGCAAAATTTAGTTTCAGGTGTCATTAAAAAGAATTATTTAAATCGATTAAATTTTCAATTCAATAAAGTTTTTATTACTTTCTTTTCTTATAACATTAGTTGTGAAGGGTACTGAGTAGCATTTTACTAACGTATATATACTATTCGTTTCGAATTTTTTCGTTTTTTTTCTTACACGTAACATTTTAATTGTTAAGAAAATGATAGAAATTGAAATTCTTTAATTCCGAAAAAAAAAAATGAGAAAATTAGAGTTATATCATAAATAATTCCTTTATTTGTTAATAATTTCAATTCTTATGCATTGTAAATAATTTTTGTGACAGTATTTAATGCCGTTTCAAAAAAAAGTAATTCTTTTTCTCTTTCTAAAATTTTTTACATATGTATATTTATTTTTATTAAATTTCAATTTTTTTTTCTTTTTGCAATTAAATTTCACCTGCCATTTCATTATTCTCATTCTCTATCTTATTCTTTCTACTTTTGTTGAATTATATTTTAATTTAAATAGACAACTGAAATGATTTTCTTTAAGCTTTAACAAATATTTTTTAAAAAAATTGTGAATTAATTTTATTTAAGCGAAAAATTTTTGCATGTTTATTTAAAAAGAACTTTTTGTCTTTCATCTTGCATACAGTATGATATAAATATTTTTGATAAATAAAATAATATTACTAGAAAAAACTTATATATTTATTGATTTGTTTTATTGAGCATAGCAACTTGCACTATAAATTTAAAATTATGACATATCTCTTATGTGAACATAATAATAGATTTATATGCCTAATGTGAATCAACAATTTTCAATTTTTAATTAAAATTTGCTAATTTAGCCCTCTTTTTGCTCAATAAAACAAAACAAATCAATAAATATAACATATAGCTTTTTCTCTCTGTCTCTTTCTCTATCAAACTTACCTCTTTCTTGCAATTTCTCGTCGTTTAAACAACCTGCGTTTTTCACAAAGTATTTAACTTTTTCCTTAAGTAAATTTTTTATACTTACTTTGTTAGCAAAATTTTCGAATGTTCTTTTTTCTCTTTTCTTTTTTTTTGCAACAAATGCTAAAGAT